>SJYX01012589.1:15427-66732 GCA_006410675.1 Oreotragus oreotragus | reverse complement strand
TGCAAAGAGTCGGACACGACTGAGCGACTGAACTGAACTGAACACATCGTGCTTTTCATTACTGTGCTTAGTGGCATCTTTATGACTATGTAACCGTTTGAAGGTAGAGGCTATGACTCTTTCATCTTCATATCCACCGTAGTGCCTGGTAATTCTTTTTCTTAAGAGAGAAAGAGAAGAAGGGAAGGAGGGGAGGGAAGGAAAGCACAGGAATCCTTCCTGCCTCTAACTGGCAGCCTTTCAGTCTGTGGGTGGGAAGCAGGGAGAGGTGTGGTGGATAATAGTGAGGCTATGGGAGCATCTCCAGATACCTGTCTGTTCCAGTACACTCATGGCCTGTACTGAGGCCAGTGGTTGTTCCCACCAGGCTCCTCCCAGTCCAGCCTACCCCCTGTTTAAGCAGGTGAAAATTTCAAAAGTAATTGTTATCACTAAAGCCTTCTCCTGGCTCAGGGTTTTCTGGATACTGGTTCCAGACGAAAACATCTTAGGTGCACATGGGTAAGTGTAACTAAGTGAAGCACATTCATCAGTCACTTTGGGTGTCTCAGACCATAAAGAATCTGCCCACAATGTGGGAGGCTCGAGTTCGATCCCTGGGTTGGGAAGATGCCCTGGAAAAGGGAATGGCTACCATTCCAGAACGCCATGGACAGGGGAGCCTGGTGGGCTACAGTCTATGGGGTCACAAAGATTCAGACACGACTGAGTGACTAACGCTTTTTGAGGATACAAGTGATTTTTTGAATGGTGGTGGTGTTTGGTATGCTTGCTTGGCTTTGACCTCTGTTCTAGCATACATTCTTTCTTACTGCACTTTTGACATTTACTAAAATTGATTCTTACTGGGCCTTGATGAAAGAGTCAAGAAATTTCAAAGGATTAATATAATATGGACCACTTTTTCTTACACAGTGCAATCAAATTAGAAATCAATAAAAAATAATTAAAACTCTTCCAAAAATTTGAACATTGGAAACTCACTTTAAATTAGACATGGGAAAAAATTAACATGGAAGCTAGAAAATATTTCCTTTTTTGTACAGTTCATGGGGTTCTCATGGCTAGTATACTGGAGTGGTTTGCCATTCCCTCCTCCAGTAGACAACATGTTGTCAGAACTCTCCATTGTGACCCATCCGTCTTGTGTGGCCTTACATGACTCATAGCCTCATTGAGTTACGCAATCCCCTTCACCATAACAAGGCAGGGCGAAAAAAATATTTATAACTGAATGGTTATAAACATATCACATACCAAAAGTTACAGAAATCTGTTAAAACAGTACTTAGAAAAAATATTATACCTGGATTTATTTTATTAGGACCAAAAAATATGAAAACTAATGAACAAAGCATCTTTTTAGGTTAGTCTTTCTATGGTAACACACAACCACGAATCCTAGTGCTTTCTAATGATAAAAATTTATTTCCTCCTCCTATTACACAAAACTAAGAGTCAGCTACTGCTTCTTAGCACACATGTAAATATTACTGTTTGCTGTCTTGATCAAAAATATTGTTTCCTTCCTTCTGCAATCAAAATATATTCACCTGCACTCTAAGGAAGAAATTCTGAACATTTCATTTAATCTGGGCACAAAGTGCAAAACTTATCATCTTTCCGCAGAGTGAGGATTTGAAGATCTATCAAATAAAAGTGTTCAGTTCAGTCCCTCAGTCGTGTCTGACTCTTTGCGACCCCACGAATCCCAGCATGCCAGACCTCCCTGTCCATTACCAACTCCGGGAGTTTACCCAAACTTATGTCCATCAAGTTGGTGATGTCATCCAGCCATCTATTCCTCTGTTGTCCCCTTCTCCTCCCGCCCCCAATCCCTCCCAGCATCAGGATCTTTTCCAATGAGTCAACTCTTCGCATGAGGTAGCCAAAGTACTGGAGTTTCAACTTCAACATCATTCCTTCCAAAGAAATCCCAGGGCTGATCTCCTTCAGAATGGACTGGTTGGATCTCCTTGCAGTCCAAGGGACTCTCAAGAGTCGTCTCCAACACCACAGTTCAAAAGTATCAATTCTTCGGCACTCAGCTTTCTTCACAGTCCAACTCTCACATCCATACATGACCACTGGAAAAACCATCGCCTTGACTAGACAGACCTTTGTTGGCAAAGTAAAGTCTATGCTTCATCTGGAGAAGGCAATGGCAACCCACTCTAGTACTCTTGCCTGGAAAAGCTCATGGATGGAGGAGCCTGGTAGGCTGCAGTCCATGGGGTCTCGAAGAGTCAGACACGACCGAGCAATTTCACTTTCACTTTTCACTTTCATGCATTGAGAAAGAAATGGCAACCCATTACAGTGTTCTTGCCTGGATAATAACAGGGACGGGGGAGCCTGGTGAGCTGCCATCTATGGGGTTGCACAGAGTCAGGCACAACTGAAGCGACTTAGCAGCAGCAGCAGCAGGTTGGTCATAACTTTTCTTCCAAAGAGTAAGCGTCTTTTAACTTCATGGCTGCAGTCACCATCTGCAGTGATTTTGGAGCCTCAAAAAATAAAATCTGACACTGTTTCCATTGTTTCCCCATCTATTTCCCATGAAGTGATGGGACCAGATGCCGTGATCTTAGTTTTCTGAATGTTGTGCTTTAAGCCAACTCTTTCACTCTCCTCTTTCACTTTCATCAAGAGGCTTTTTAGTTCTTCTTCACTTTTTGCTATAAGGGTGGTGTCATCTGCATATCTGAGGTTATTGATATTTCTCCTGGCAATCTTGATTCCAGCTTGTGCTTCTTTCAGCCCAGTGTTTCTCATGATGTACTCTGCATATAAGTTAAATAAGCAAGGTAACAATACACAGCCTTGATGTACTCCTTTTCCTATTTGGAACCAGTCTGTTGTTCCATGTCTGATTCTAACTGTTGCTTCCTGACCTGCATACAGGTTTCTCAAGAGGCAGGTCAGGTGGTCTGGTATGCCCATCTCTTTCAGAATTTTCCACAATTTATTGTGATCCACAGTCAAAGGCTTTGGCATAGTCAGTAAAGCAGAAATAGATGTTTTCCTGGAACTCTCTTGCTTTTTCTATGATCCAGCGGATGTTGGCAATTTGATCTCTGGTTCCTCTGTCTTTTCTAAAACCAGCTTGAACATCTGGAAGTTCATGGTTCACGTATTGCTGAAGCCTGGCTTGGAGAATTTTGAGCATTACTTTACTAGCATGTGAGATGAGTGCGAAAGTGTATTTCCCTCAAAATAGAATAGTGAGACAGTGAACAATAACTTCAACAAACATTCTTATTGCAAAGAAGATAAGAACTATTACTTGATAAGGCTTTTGTTTTTCCCAATCCATTGTTTTTCTAGGTGGTAGAATCATTTCTCTGGAAGAGCATGTATTTCTATTATACTCCTCAGTCACATCTCGTAAGAGTACTGGAATAAAATGCGTCTTTAGGGGGCTGAGCAGCTTACTAAGCCTCCTCTCTCCTTCTAGAAAACTGGGGGCCCCAAAGTTGTTTATGTCTTAGAAGTCTCTTGAAATTTTTGGCCAAAACTCTCTAAAAAATGCAGGTTTTAAAAAATTATTTGATTTCAGTCAGCAACTAGCACACTCCTGTTCTGAGATGCTCTGTTCTCTCTATACTTCTAAATAACTTGAGCTACCAGGCTTCAAGGAGAGTGTGGATAGCTCTTTTTTGCTAAGGCATTTTATCCAGTTAACATTTCTAGGGGTCACCTTAAGTCAGCCAGTTTTCAACACATGTTATGAATGGCAATGCCGTTTGTCTAGGCATGTATTTTCATCTGAATCTTAATTGTGCCATTTTGCTCAAAAGCATTTGTATTTCTCTTTCCACTTCAGTTCAGTTTAGTCGTTCTGTTATGTCCAACTCTTTGTGACCCCATGGACTGCAACACACTAGGCCTCCCCGTCCATCACCAATTCTTGGAGTTTACTCAAACTCATGTCTATTGAGTCGGTGATGCCATCCAACCATCTCATCCTCTGTCGTCCCTTTCTCCTCCTGCCTTCAATCTTTCCCAGCATCAGGGTCTTTTCAAATGAGTTAACTCTTTGCATCAGGTAGCCAAAGTATTGGAGTTTCAGCTTCAACATCAGTCCTTCCAAGGAAACAGTTTTGTTTTCCAGCTCTAAAATCCCTGTAATTTCTGGTTGCTCTCATTTCTCTTTCTTCCCTGATGATTGGGTTATAAATCAGCCCAATTCTTTTCTGAGATTATCTGACAATTCTGGGGAAAAAAATAACCAAGTCACACTGGTAACACTGTGTTTTGAAACCTTTTTCTCTGAAGTCATTCATTCATTAGGTAGATTATCTGCTTTCTAAGCTGTTGCAGGTGATGGCTTGCTAAAATATTTTGCCTCTGCATATTGTGGGCCACTGTTTCTTCATACTCTAATAACTATTTATAACTTGTCTCTTGGACCCAAGGTCAATATAACAGATTTTCAGCTTTTTGCAACAGGAGCACTTAACCTTAAGATACAAGTATCTATTTTAGTCAACTAGGTACAGTAACAAGTAAGCTCTAAAGCTTAATGAAACAAGAAAAAATTAATTTCTCACTCATGTTATACAGAATCCTGGGTCAGTTGTTGTTCCGTCAGATGCTTTAAAGAGATTGGGCTCTGCTCCGCTGCCCTCTTATGTGCCTGAAAGTCCAGCTTCTGTGCCAGGAGTTCACAATGCCTCTTAATGCTTCCACTTAGAATTAGAAGTCAAAGAGCTGGCATCCTGTCCCTACCATTCACATTACATTTTCCAAAGCAAATTACAGAATTTAGGCCACAATCAGTGGGCAAAGAAATGCAGAAACATATATAGAAATACAAAGAAGTATTGAGAAGGAAGACATGAATGATGGGAATATTAACAAAATTTACCCGTGATCCCATCTTAAATGGTTTGAAAGGCAGCACATAATAAACGACCCCCATAAAAACAGAAACAGAAAAAAATTAACAGAAACTATCAAAAAGTTTTTAGCTAAACCAAATTCTTAAAAAAATAACAAACACAGGACTGAGAAACCTCTGACAACTTGGTCAAATGAAAAAGGCTAAAACATGAAACGGGGACCATCACCAGAGATGTAGCAAAGATTACAAAGAAGTAAGAGAGTCATACAAACAATTTGGAAAAGATGGGTAACAGATTTGTAGAGCTGTTGCTCACACAGCTCTTCACACAGAATGCAAACACCACAAAGAGACTGTGTCAGTACTTCAAGATCTTCCCTAAGTTAAAACACTGAATCCAGATAGTATTATAGGCAAGTTTTATCAAACATGTAAAGAACAAGTGTTTTGAGCTCATACAATATTGTAGAGACTACAAAATAAAAAAGAAACTATCTCCCCCTAAACAATTCTGCAAGGCTAAGTCAACCTTGGTAGCAAAACCTGACAAGAATAGAAAGAAAATTTACAGAACCATCTTAATCATGAATATGAATGCCAAAATTTTATATATAATATTAGCAAAAAATACCAGGAATACATTAAAAGTTTAATATACCTTCAACAATCTGGGTTTATTCCAGTAATGAAAATCTTGTTTAACATTAGAAAGTCAATTATTAAAATTTTTAATATAAAAAATTTAAATGATTGGGATTAACAGATACAAACTGCTATATATAAAATAGATAAGCAAGGATTTATTTTCTAGCACAGGGAACTATATTCAATGTTTATAATAACCTATAATGGGAAATAGTTTAAAAATATATATCTACATAACTGGATCACTTTGCTGTACACTTAAAACTAACTCAACATTGTAAATCAACTATACTTTAATAAAAACAAAGTTTAAATGACAACAATTAGGCAATTATCTCAATAGAATCATAAAAAGTTTTGGATGAAATTTAATAGAGGTTGAAAAAACACCTAGTATGTTAGGGAAAAAAAAAACTCTTCAATAAACAAGATCTAGAAAAATAAAGTATTTTAATAATGGAATATTAAAAATCTCTAGAACTTTCAGACCATAAAAGATAAGGAATCATTCTAGCACTAATTTTATTCAATTTTGTGTCTAAGGCAAAGAGGTAAGAAAAAGATGTGAGTATAAGGATTGCAAAAATAGAAAAAAATTATTATTTTCAACATAAAGTTTATTGATTATTCTAGATAGAAAATAAAATATAAAAATCAATTACTTCCTAAGACAGACAACAAGGAAGAAAATGCAATAATAATAGTAATATGCCAGTTATAGCACTTCTAAGGAATATTAAATACCTAAGACAGGTGTTACATAAGATGTGTCAGAGCATAATAGAAGAAAAGTAATTCTGGGTCTTCTCTGGTAGCTCAGTAGTAAAAAATCCACCTGCAATGCAGGAGAAGCAGGTTTGATCCCTCGGTAAGAAAGATCTTCTGAAGAAGGAAATGGCAATTCACTCAAGTATTCTTGCCTGGGAAATCCCATGGACAGAAGAGCCTGGTAGGCTATAGTCCATAGGGCCACAACAGAGCTGGATGTGACTTAGCAACTAAACAACAAATTTGATTTTTTGAAATATATTAAAGAAATTTGCATAAAGAGATGTGTCACTTTTGTGAATAAAAACCTCAATACAAGTAATATATGAATTTCAAAATCCTAACATATTTTTGTGAAAATTGGCAAGTTAATTTTAAATTTTGTATTGAAAAAAAGAAGAAAGACAAAGTAGGTAGAACTCTCCTGGAGAAAAGATCAGTGGTCACTGATTATCAGATATAAAGACTCTATTATCAGATATAAAGACTGAAAACCACTTAATAACTAAAATGGTGTGCAATCAGTGTAGAGACAGATAAACGGACCATTGAGACAGGAGGTAACCAGAAACATGACTCTGACTGTATGGAAAAGAGATTTATAACAAAGATAGGATTATTAAGTAGATCTGGGGACTTCAGTGCTGCTGCTGCTGCTAAGTCACTTCAGTCGTGTCCGACTCTGTGTGACCCCATAGACGGTAGCCCACCAGGCTCCCCTGCCCCTGGGATTCTCCAGGCAAGAACACTGGAGTGGGTTGCCATTTTCTTCTCCAATGCATGAAAGTGAAAAGTGAAAGTGAAGTCGCTCAGTCGTGTCCGACTCTTAGCGACCCCATGGACTGCAGCCTACCAGGCTCCTCCATCCATGGGATTTTCCAGGCCAGAGTACTGGAGTGGGGTGCCATTGCTTTCTCCAGGGGACTTCAGTAGAGTTGGACAATTGTTTTTCATACAGAAAAAAGAAATTGGGTTCCTTATCCCACAGCTTGCAACCTGGGCAGTTAAGTAGAGCTGGAGAGTTGTTTTTTCATGCAGAGAAAATAAATTGGTTTCTTATCCCACAACTTGCAAAACATATTTTCCCCCAAATAGGTATTAAGTGAATTAGGTGAATTTACTTAATTCTAGGTGAATTAAAACTTAAATGTAAAAGTCAAAATAATAAAACATTGAGAAAATCATATAACATACTCTGCTTAAAAATATATATTGAAGTGAAGTGAAGTGAAGTCGCTCAGTTGTGTCCCACTCTTTGCGACCCCATGGACTGTAGCCTACCAGGCTCCTCAGTCCATGGGATTTTCCAGGCAAGAGTCCTGGAGTGGGTTGCCATTTCCTTCTCCAGGGGATCTCCCTGACCCAGGGCTCGAACCCAGGTCTCCTGCATTGTAGGCAGACGCTTTACCATCTGAGCCACCAGGGAAGCCCAAAAATATACATTAAAGGGCGTTAAAATTATCACGACTAGTCTGCAAGTTGAATGCACTATAACTAGAAGTAATATTCATTAAAACATACCGTAAGGGAAATGACAAACTACAGACTTGAAAATGTAGTTACAAAACATAAGATGCAAACTAAACATACACAAAAAACACAAAAAGCTGTTACTCACCCCTATTCCCCAAAACAGTCCAAAAGAAAGACTTTGTCAAAGAGGAATCATGGATGATCATTAGCTTAATATTATTCAATCCCATTAACAATTAGGGAAATGCAAATTAAATCTATATTAAGATATCATTTCATGTCTACTAACTAGTTTAATTTCAAATATTGGTGAAGCTGTGGAACAATCAGAACATTTATGTCCTGATAGGGGGAGTTTTAATGGATGTAACAACTTTGGAAGAAATTGAATACTTTTATAACATATGATAAAGCAATTTCACTCCTTGTTGTATATTCATGCACATATTCACTAGGAGAGGAGATACTATTTATAAACACCAAAAACCAAACAACCCCCAAATTTAGAAAGCTAACTAAATGCTTATTATCAGGAAAATTGATAAATCCTATTATTTTTTATGTAAAAAATACCACATATTTCAGAAAAATTAGGAAAAGATTATACCCAGAAATTTGGGTGAATTCAGGAACATTATGTTCAGTGAAAAAATAAATTTAAAAATGCCAACCCAGGTAGTAAAACTATAAAGAAAAGCAAGGGAGTGATAAAAACAAAATGTAACATCATGCTCCCCCTAAACAATGAGAGAATTGAGTAAGATGAAAGGCCCAGGGGATAACGAATGGTAAAGCTAATTCTTTTTATTAAACTGGGCAGTCAGTAAATGGATTGTATACTTTTATATTTATGTATATATAAATATTGGGCTTCCTGGATGGTGCTAGTGGTAAAGAACTCACTGCTAATACAGGAGACATAAGAGATGCAGGTTTCATCCCTGGGTCGGGAAGATCCCCTGGAAGAGGGCATGGCAACCCACTCCAGTATTCTTGCCTAGAGAATTCCCATGGACAGAGGAGCCTGGTGGGCTATAGTCTATGGAGTCTCAAAGAGTCTGACCCAACTAAAGTAACTTAGTGCTTTTATACATATTTTATATCTATACTCATTTCATGTTCCTTTATAAAACAATAACCAAAAAATGCAAGATATAGAAAGAATAGTCATACCTCTGGGATCACACACTACTCTGACACTATGAACATAAGAAATAGGCTTTCCTTTCCTTTAGATGCCATGTAGGAGAAGAAGGCATCAGGAAAGGCTCTTCCTTTAAAAAAGGCAGGGACAACTCTTAATAAAGACTTTAAACTTTGAATTGACAAACCAGTTTTCACAAAGAAAATTTTTTTAATCTGAAAGAGGTTGAATTTCATTCAGTTGATGAATTTTCTCCCCTCCAACCATTATCAATGAGAATGCTAAGTCGCTTCAGTCGTGTCCGACTCTATGACCCCAGAGATGGCAGCCCACCAAGCTCCCCTGTCCCTGGGATTCTCCAGGCAAGAACACTGGAGTGGGTTGCCATTTCCTTCTCCAATGCATGAAAGTGAAAAGTGAAAGTGAAGTCGCTCAGTCGTGTCCAGCTCTTAGCGACCCCATGGACTGCAGCCTTCCAGGCTCCTCCCTCCATGGTATTTTCCAGGCAAGGGTACTGGAGTGGGGTGCCATTGCCTTCTCTGATCAATGAGAATATGGATTCCAAATATAGCATAAAATAAAACTATACTTTGGGGACATCTAAGCCATTGACTTGGAGAAAGCAATGGCACCCCACTCCAGTACTCTTGCCTGGAGAATCCCATGGGTGGAGGAGCCTGGTGGGCTGCAGTCTATGGGGTCACTGAGGGTTGGACACGACTGAGCAACTTCACTTTCACTTTTCACTTTCGTGCATTGGAGAAGGAAACGGCAACCCACTCCAGTGTTCTTGCTGGAGAATCCCAGGGACGGGGGAGCCTGGTGGGCTGTCGTCTATGGGGTCACACAGAGTCAGACACGGCTGGAGTGACCTAGTAGCAGTAGTAGTAAGCCACTGACTGAGCCACTGAACTGACCTGAACTGAAGCCATGGGCACGCTCAGTTTCAGTTCCTCGAGAGTTTACAGGGGTAATTCAAGGTGGCATTGTGGTGCAATAGGAAACTGTCCCCAGACCAGATCTGGGAAAGATGCGGTCAAAGAAGGCTTCCTGAGAAAGGTGACACAGTGAGACTTAAGACATGAGGAGGATTTAATCAGGGAAGCTTTTCCATCAGAAGAAGAAGCGCATATAAGGGCCACTCTCTTTTCATCTTCCACTGACCCTGGGAATAACTGATAGACATCAAAGGTATCCTACTCTTCTAGGAACTGAAGTGAAGTGAAAGTGAAAGTCGCTCAGTGGTGTCCACCTCTTTGTGACCTCACGGACTATACAGTCCATGAAATTCTCCAGGCCAGAATACTGGAGTGGATAGCCATTCCTTTCCCCAGGGCATCTCCCCATTCCAGGGATCGAACACAGGTCTCCCACATTGCAGGCAGATTCTTTACCAGCTGAGCCACCAGAGAGGCCAAACTGAAGTGCCAATCCTTTACTAAATGCATATTCTGGCCTGAGAGAGCTATGGACATTTATTCTCTAGTCTAGCCATCCCCTACATTTTTGGCATCATAGAAGACAATTTTTTCCACAGGCTATGTGGTGCAGGGGATGGTTTGGGGATGACTTGAGTACATTATATTTATTGTGCACTATATTTCTATTGTGATAGATAATGAAATAATTATACAACTCATCATCACTTGTCACACACAGATAGGGTTTTGAAATGAGTCTGCAAGTCATTGATTTATTATGATCTCTGTGTGGTCAAGCCTCTCTGCTAATGATAATCTGTATTTGCTGCCTCATTGCCTCAGCATCACCTCAGATGATCAAGCATTAGATTCTCATAATGAGTGGGTAACCTGGATCCCTTGCATTTGTAGTTCAGAGTAGGCTTCATGTTCCTATGAGAAGCTAATGTTGTGCTGAACTGACAGGAGGTGGAGCTCAGGCTTACGGTAATTTGAGCAATGGGGAGCAGCTATATATACAGATGAAACTTTGCACATCCTAACAGGCCACGGACTGGTGGCTGGATACCCCCACTTTAGTCTCACACAGCCCAGAGAGCTTCCTGTCCTCAGAGCGCTTATTATTATGTATTATAATGTGTTCTTTATTTGTCTGCCCTTCTAGATTAAGAAATCCTTGAGGACCTCTTTCACTTTATCCATAAAGCCCAACACAGACTTTAGTCCAAAGAAGAGTTAACAAAAATATTTAATGAGAGTTGAAAGAATAAAAACCAGGATACAATGATCTAGGGGAAAAGGCATATTGGTGAACGGAATATATCCCAAAGGAAAGAAATCTGTGAATATGCAAGATATCAGTTCAGGAGCAAATTGGAGAGAAGATATATTTTAATTCCAACAAATTCCTCTCAGTCTCCACTGACCTTGCACTATTTAATCCATCAAAGACTGCTGCTATCCTTTAGTAAATTGCTTCAGAATGTTATTGGTTTATAGGTTCTGGGAATTGAGACAGGTTTATCCAAAATATAATCAATATTAGATTGAAGTTTGATTATGAGATCTGAAACTTCAGAAGTGACCCCCAAAGATGATGAATTTTCTATATAGCATAGCATATTTAATTGTATTAAACTGTGCCACTAAACTGATGATCCCTATAACTGAATTAAAGTCACTGCCACTACATTAAGTGGTTCTTAGCATTCCAGGTGACACGACTCTGACAAATGAAAAAGACAAATAAAAAAATTGGCATTACATTCTAGGCCTGCAAAGAGTGATATAATGTCACTGCAGGGGCTTGGGGCAGGTATTATAAAGAGAGCTCTCCAATAATCATTGGGCTGTAGCTTTGAATGGACCTTGGGCTTTCTTTTTAAGTAGAAGTCTATATTATAGGACAAAGAGCTTTATCTCTTGTGACGGGAAAGCTAAGAATAACTGCTCTTTATGAGTCATGCAAACACATTCCAAAAAGAGCTTTCTTCTATTAAACATCTGTAACAGCATTTCCTGTCCTTTCCCACCACCTCAGTCCAGGTAGAGCTGACAGGCAAGCGATAATGGGCAGCAGCTATTTTTATTCTATTGAATTTCATAAAGGAACAGAAAATAATTCACATGGATAAATAATCCAGTTCTCTATCTTCAGAGACAAAAATGTGGCCAGGAGTGACCTTTGGGGACAGAAACTGTAGAAGGATTCCTTTTTCAGCTTGTAGCTGGTGCCGATTTCTCACCAGTTGGAGATAATTCTAGCTCTCTGGCTGAATCCTTATTTCAGCATCTTTTGTGGGGATGACCATTTGATGTTTGGAGAAAATGTTTTGCCCTGGGTGGTGCTCAGTCTTTCACAGACAGCTCCCTAATACCATTTTTTCTTCATAAATGGATCTAACTTGTATTATTTTAGAAAGCTGACATTTAAGGTTCAGCATATAATATGAGGACATTTTTTATATATTTAAAAATCAGAAAGGAACTTTGTTTCTTTTTAACAAAATCGTAGATTTCTCCACTAAAAATTGACCAGAGAGACTACCCCTTAACTCTTTCTTGACTTGGAGAGATTGTGCAGGGGTTGGATGATAATGACTTTTTGATGATGTTGTTGGCTGTAGAATACACTTGCCCTTCCATAAAGGGTAGGCAGAAGTAGATAGTCAAAGGTATTTGTTGAATGAACGAACACCCTTCTAAGAAGAAAAACAACCATTGATATATTTTCAGTCTGGATGTCTGTGTTCCCAAGTGTTATGACCTCAGAGTAAAACAAACACAAACCAGTCTGGCTAGAATATTATAGTTTCTTTTACTAGTGCAGCAAGCCAGCATATTTCAGGCATCTATTGTACCATGTAAGCAACAGCAGCTGCTTAATGAATCCTCAGATCAGAGATTTTATTTTTTCTTTACAACCCAGCACGGTGGAGCTAGCAGAGGGCAACATTTACAAAAATAATTAAAATGGTGCCAGCTTTTATAAGAAGGAGGAAGGGCCCTGACTAGCAAAGACTTGAAAGATCAGCAGCTGCAGATGCCACTTTGAAGAGACAACAACCTTCTTCACCCTTGAGGGGCAGTGGGTTTACTGTTTGACAGCAACCCTTACCCAGATGAAAACCCTCTTATGCCTGGAAAGTTATGCCTGTTCTCCAAACAGGAGAACACAGCAGCTATACTGGTTACTAGGATTTTCTGACTGGTTCCAGTTTTCTTTGTTGTGTTTCTCTGCTGCAAAGCAACAGAAGGAAGGGACTATGCCTGCAGGGCTTTTGATGTAGTGCACAGAATTTTTTTTCTCAGAATGTATTTCTGTTGCCATCTGCATCAAAGTAACATTTTTTTTACATTCAATCTGAGTGCCTTCAATTCACATAAACAATTTGCATAAATTGTTTAATGTCTCTCTTTTTTTTCACCTCTCCCTTACCGCCCCGTGTTTCTCAACTAAATACATCTTCTCTTTGAATCCTGTGTTCTTACTTATCCATGTACCCACCTCCTTCCTTCCTCATCCTTATGACCAAAAGAGGGAATAGAAACAGTTTTTGAAAAATTATTGAATCGTTAAATTATTTTTAGGCACATTTAAATTAGATAATTTTCAGAGCTGTGAAATTTGAAAGGCTGGAAGAAGGTGAATATTTTTTTAATACCTTTTACCCCATGGGTTTCCACTATAAACTTGGGAAGATGTTGCTTTTGGAGAAAAGAGTCAGTCTTGAAAGATAATTTTTAAAAGTCACACAATAAGTAATTTAAAAATCAGAAATGTGCAATTCTCCCTTGTTAGGGTGGATATTACATTTGGTCATTCATATCAGTGGGTTCTGACAGTATTCAGAAAAAAAAATTTCCAGAAAGCTTCAAAAAGCAAAACTTGAATTTTCTGCATGCCAACAACTATTTATGTAGTATTTATATTGCATTAGGTATTATAAGTAATCTAGAGATGATTTCAAGTATGCATTAGGATGTGCATAGTTTATATGCAAATACGATGCAATTTTATTTAAGAGACTTAAGCATCTGTGGATTTTGGTTTCAAAGGGTGTTGGGAGTGGGGCAGGGTCTTAGAATCAATTCCCCATGGATACCAAGGGAGCACTATATCTTGTTTGGATATTATTATTGATGTATTCATCTAGTCTGCTAAAGTAAGTACAATGCTAAACTATTAGTTTTCTTCTAGAGCAGCTGGAAGAGATGGCATTTCAAATGAGGGAATATTTTTCTCGTGACTTTTGTGACCACTACCATTTCAGGCAGACCCTTAGGTTAATCTGTGCACCCAGGCAGTTTACGCTCTGTCTAAAGGGTGAGATAGATAATGAGGCCTGGGTGTAGAATGTATCTCTCTATTACCATCATCAAAGTATTTTCATCTTTGTGCAACAGTTATTTATTGAATGTTAGCTGAAGTCTTCTAAGGCTCCAGAACAGTATGCAAAAGAGGTCCTTCAGCAACTGACTATGCTAAAACATGATAAACATTTATATTGGTTTCAGTTGCAAGTAACAGAAAAATGCAAAGTAGCTTACATCAGAAATAGCTGTTTTGATAAACAAATGAAAGTACATGGGCAGGACTGGCATCAGTTATGGCTGGATTTAGAGGGTCAAATGATGTCATGTCTGTTGGATTAGCTCTGCTTCTCTCTGTGGCTTGCCTTCCTTCCCAGACTGATGTGATAGTAAGATGGTTCTAGAAGCTCTTCATATCATTTCTTTTTGAGTGGGAAAGAGCCAATATCTCTTACTAATAATTTCTACAAAAATGTGGGAGTTCCTTCTGATGGAAATGTCTTCCCCAAGTCTCTTTTGTAAACTGAACAAGGGAGACCAGATTAGCAGGCTTACGTGGATTGATGAAGCAGGTCACATGACCAAGAAAGGGAATTCAGTACTCTGATTGGTCATACCAGGGTCATATGACCAGAAAGTAGACTAAGTGGTCTGATTGGTCAAACCTATGACATTTGCCCAGAAAGTGGATTCAGTATGGGTTGTTGTTGTTTTTCACTCACTAAATCGTGTCTGACTCTTTGTGACCCCATAGACTGTAGCCCACCAGACTTCCCTGTCCTTCACTGTCTCCCTGAGTTTGCTCAAACTCATGTCCACTGAGCTGGTGATGCTATCTACCCATCTCATCCTCTGTCATCCCCTTTTCCTTTTGCCATCAATCTTTCCCAACATCAGGGCCTATATAATGAGTTGGCTCTTTGCATCTGGTTGTCAAAGTATTGGAGCTTCAGCTTCAGCATCAGTCCTGATGAATATTCAGGGTTGATTTCCTTTTGGATTGACTGGTTTGATCTCCTTGCTATCCAAGGGACTCTCAAGAGTCTATGGTGCCCCACTCCAGTACTCTTGCCTGGAAAATCCCATGGATGGAGGAGCCTGATGGGCTGCAGTCCATGCAGTCACACAGAGTTGGAAACAACTGAGCGACTTCACTTTCACTTTTCACTTTCATGCACTGGAGAAGGAAATGGCAACCCACTCCAGTGTTCTTGCCTGGAGACTCCCAGGGACGGGGGAGCCTGGTGAGCTGCCGTCTATGGGGTCGCACAGAGTCGGACACGACTGAAGCGACTTAGCAGCAGCAGCAGCTGAGAGTCTTCTCCAGCATCATAGTTGGAAAACATCAATTCTCTGTTGGATAAGATTCCCCAGAAGGGAATTCAGTGCTTAGATTTGCCAGGCATATTTGAGTACTTACTATGTTCTGGACTTAGTTCTAAGCACTTACATGCTTTACCTCTTTTCATCTGTTTCTATCATAAATTCTGTGAAGTGGTTATAACTACTATATACATTTTATATTTAAGAATTCAAAGTTTCAAAATTAAGTATTCTGCCTTAGGTTGCACAGTTCTAAGGAGGTACAGCCAGGATTTGAGGGACAATGTCTGATTTTGGAGCCTGCTCTCTGAAGCAGTATGATATTCCATTGTTCAAATGACGGTGATAGCACCAGAAAAGCTAATTCTTGTTGGGTACTTACTATGCAAAGGCTTTATGTGGGTTATGAGCAAGGTGCTAAATCTGCTAGGCAGAGCATAGCAGCTTAGTTTCCTAGAAAGGCTTTACACATATGTAGTAGACACAAGAGCTGAGACTTTCCTTGGAGGGAAGTAAGTCTAGGGACATAGCTTACAGTAGTAGTGCAGAGCTCAGCCTTAGGAAGCTGTTTTCAGTAGCAGAAGGATATAGGCCTGTTTGTGGGCTGAGAAGGGGTCAAGAGAGGCAGCAACTGATAATGCAAAGGAAAACAGGGAGTTGTTTATGCAGCTGAATCTCAAGAGAGGTGGGAGGGAATGAGACTTGGAGCTTTGATGGAGGTTTCAGCCTTGGATAAGAAGGACACCCTCTCTACTGAGATAGAAGGACAAAAAAAAGGAAGACTAGGACAAAGGGAATAGACAGGTTCTTTGTTGAAGAAAATATATTTCTTCACATTTATGTTAAGAATGCCTAACTCTATGAGTAATAAATGAAATTGCATTTTTATTTCTGCTTTTGTTCCATCGTCTTCAACATCAGGAATCAATTGGCACTAAATCACCAGGTTTGGGGCTAGTTTTACACATTTTAAAGCATTAGCATTTTAAAGGCATTTATTATGTTCCATTATGAAATTCTTGCTTAATTTGCTTGCTTGGTTACTTATTAACTTTGAATAGGTATTTTAAAAGTGCTTTCTTTTTGTTTTTTTTTTTTCTGGTGTTTTTATACTATTTCATATTATTTTATTTTATTGTGAATGTCCACAAAGCACTAGTTTCACAGTCTATTACAGAATAATGTATAGCTTGTTATTCGTAGAACTTATGTACATAAATTAACATAAAGTGGGGAAGTAGCATGTTTCCAAGAATGAGATAGAATAAGCTAACTAATTAGATACAGCTGCAATGTAGATAATTTGGCAACTGGAAGTGACAACCCATTACTTTATAATTAATTGACTTAGACCTTTTAAAAATTAATTAGTGAAGAAGTACAGCTGGGCAAAGATTGATGCCCAAGAAGGCTTTGGTACTCCCATCAGAAATCAAGGTCAAGCAAGTGATTATGGCTATTCCACGTTTCTATTGCCTGTTTAGCAGTAATTCAACCACCTAGTTATTGCTGAAATGCTCCCTGTCTTCTCCAGATTCTGTTGAGTCTCCCAGTAAATCCACAGATAGCTATATTTTCTAAATAGTGACTTATTCTAATTATAGCTCTATTGTCCTGTAGACATTTAAAAATATGTACTACACTGAGTGCTTAATATTCACCAGGCCTTGGATGAATCACTTATATACTTTATTTCATTTTTCCTCACAGGATCCCTATGAATTAAGCACCTTAAGAAATGCCATAGTATAATGGTGAAAGGCAAGATTAAAAAACCTGACCTTGTAGGTTAGAGCCATGCTATTTACTGCTGTGTCACTCTGGACAAATACTGAACCTCTCTCTCCCTCAAGTTTCCTTATCTGTAAGATGGTGATGATAGTATCTAATAAGTATATATAGATTAAGTTAGATAATCTAAATAAAATGTTTAAAATAAAATAAGACTGTCATGTAGCTATAATTACTTTTTCCCATCACCCCCTGTCAATAAAAACATTTTTGAGTGCTAAAGAAAGCCTTCCTCAGCGATCAATGCAAAGAAATAGAGGAAAACACCAGAATGGGAAAGACTAGAGATCTCTTCAAGAAAATTAGAGATACCAAGGGAACATTTCAGGCAAAGATGGGCTCAATAAAGGACAGAAATGGTACAGACCTAAAAGAAGCAGAAGATATTAAGAAGAGGTGGCAAGAATACACAGAAGAACTGTACAAAAAAGATCTTCATGATCAAGATAATCACGATGGTGTGTTCACTCACCTAGAGCCAGACATCCTGGAATGTGAAGTCAAGTGGGCCTTAGAAAGCATCACTGTGAACAAAGCTAGTGGAGGTGATGGAATTTCAGTTGAGCTATTTCAAATCCTGGAAGATGATGCTGTGAAAGTGCTGCACTCAATATGCCAGGAAATTTGGACAACTCAGCAGGCCACAGGACTGGAAAAGGTCAGTTTTCATTCCAATCCCAAAGAAAGGCAATGCCAAAGAATGCTCAAACTACCGCACAATTGCACTCATCTCACACACTAGTAAAGTAATGCTTAAAATTCTCCAAGCCAGGCTTCAGCAATATGTGAACCGTGAACTCCCTGATGTTCAAGCTGGTTTTAGAAAAGGCAGAGGAACCAGAGATCAAATTGCCAACATCCGCTGGATCATGGAAAAAGCAAGAGAGTTCCAGAAAAACATCTATTTCTGCTTTATTGACTATGCCAAAGCCTTTGACTGTGTGGATCACAATAAACTGTGGAAAATTCTGAAAGAGATGGGAATACCAGACCACCTAACCTGCCTCTTGAGAAATCTGTATGCAGGTCAGGAAGCAACAGTTAGAACTGGACATGGAACAACAGATTGATTCCAAATAGGAAAAGGAGTACATCAAGGCTGTCTATTGTCACTCTGCTTATTTAACTTCTACACAGAGTACATCATGAGAAACACTGGGCTGGAAGAAGCACAAGCTGGAATCAAGATTGCTGGGAGAAATAACAATAACCTCAGATATGCAGATGATACAGCCCTTATGGCAGAAAGTGAAGAGGAGCTAAAAAGCCTCTTGGATGAAAGTGAAAGAGGAGAGTGAAAAAGTTGACTTAAAGCTCAACATTCAGAAAATGAAGATCATGGCATCTGGCCCCATCACTTCATGGGTAATAGATGGGGAAACAGTGTCAGACTTTATTTTTCTGGGCTCCAAAATCATTGCAGATGGTGATTGCAGCCATGAAATTAAAAGACAATTGCTCCTTGGAAGGAAAGTTATAACCAACCTAGATAGCTTATTCAAAAGCAGAGACATTACTCTGCCAACAAAGATCCGTCTAGTCAAGGCTATGGTTTTTCCAGTGGTCATGTATGGATGTGAAAGTTGGACTGTGAAGAAAGCTGCGTGTCGAAGAATTGATACTTTTGCACTGTGGTGTTGGAGAAGGCTCTTGAGAGTCCCTTGGACTGCAAGGAGATCCAACCAGTCCATCCTAAAGGAGATCAGTCCTGGGTGTACTTTGGAAGGACTGATGCTAAAGCTGAAACTCCAATACTTTGGACACCTTATGTGAAGAGTTGACTTATTGGAAAAGACTCTGATGCTGGGAGGGATTGAGGGCAGGAGGAGAAGGGGACGACAGAGAATGAGATGGCTGGACGGCATCCCTGACTCGATGGACATGAGTTTGGGTAAACTCCGGGAGTTGGTGATGGACAGGGAGGCCTGGCGTGCTGCAATTCATGGGGTCACAACATGACTGAGCGACTGAACTGAACCCTTTAAAAAATATTTTACATATATTAACTGACATAATACTTCCCAGAATCAAATTCCCATTTTACAGATTAGGTAACTGAAGCACAGAGAAGACTGATAAGTTGTGTGACATCACCTAAATATTAGTAGAAGAACCAGAATTTACAGGCATCCCTTGGAGATACTGCAGGTTTGGTTCCAGATGACTGCGATAAAATGAACATTCCAATAAAATGAGGCACCTGACTCTTTTGGCTTCCCAGTACATATAAAAGTTGTGTTTACACCATACTGTAAGCTGATAGGCTTCCCTCGTGGTTCAGCAGTAAAGAATCTGCCAGCAATTCAGGAGCCACAGGAGATGAGGGTTTGATCCCTGGGTTGGGAAGATCCCTTGGAGAAGGGAATGGCAACTCACTTCAGTATTCTTGCCTGGTGAATACTATGGACAGAGGAACCTGGTTGGCTACTGTCCATGAGGTTGCAGAGTCAGATACGACTGAAGTGACTTAGCATACATGCACGTAGCTATCAAACATGCAATAGCATGTTGTCTCCAAAAACAATGCACATGCCTAAAAAATCATGCTATAGGAAAATGGTGCCAATAGATTTGCTCAATACGTGCTTGCATGCATGCCCACCCAGTTGTCCAACTCTTTGCAACCCTATGGATTGTAGCCTGCCAGGCTCCTCTGTCCATGGGATTCTCCAGGCAATTACACTGAAATGGGTTGCCATGTCCTCCTCTAGAGGATCTTCCTGACCCAGGGATTGAACCTGTGTCTCCTGCATTGCAGCCAGATTCTTTACCACTGAGTCTAGGGGGAAGCCCCTTTGCTCAACACAGGGTTTTCACAAATCTTCAATTTGTTTAAGAAAAGAAAAAACTCGGAATATTTGCAAAGCACAATAAAGTGAAGCACAATAAAATGAGCTATGCCTGTCTTTTCAGAAATTTTAGCTTCAAAGATTGTGCTTTTCACAGTGGGCCTGCTGCGCTTGCCCCAATAAAAGCAATTCAAACCTAAAAAAAAAAAAAAAAGAAAGTAAGAAAAGCTTGGGCTTTTAACTACAGTTAATCTTGTTAATTTACATTCACAGATTCAACCAACTGCTATTGGAATTTCTACAGAATCCGTGGATACTGAGGGCCAACTGTGTGAGGGCAATTTTAATAAAAGATTTTACCATCCTTGCATTTGAGTATCTGCTATAGTCTTGGAACTAATACCCCATGGACACTGAAGGGACAAATGTATTCTACTGAGGCTGTCCCATTCTGTACAACACCATCCGTATCGTAGACACTCTAAGTAAAAGGCAGTTTCCAGAAGTAGGGCTCAACACAGGAGCTCTTGGACTGCAATGTTCTGCTGCCCTTGCCCATTTCTTGCACACCTACTCAAGCTTACATATTTAACAATGACAATAAAATCACCCCACCTAAGAAACTTTCCACAATGTTCTCATAGTGGAGTTTTTTGTATCTTCTGACACCACAGAATCTAATGCTTATGTCTTTTATAACATTCTTATGTCAATCTGTTAGTCAAATAGTCAAAAAATATTCATCAATGACTTCATCAGTGACTTACCACTGAGTTTCCTTCCTCAAGGAGCTCACGTCCTAGTAGAGTATGATTTTGAACCTGTGGGATAATAAAAAATTAAGATAATTTCAGACATTGAAAAAGGACTTTTGGAGAAGATAACAACGAGTGAGTGTAGACCAGGATTGGGTATGATGCTTCAATGGGTGGGTTGGAGATGAGACTTAAACAGTAGGAGGTTGCCAGTCATGCAAAGGTAAGTGTGGAGAACATTTCGAAGAGACGGACCAATAAGCCCAAAGGCCTTTTTGTAGGATCAGGGTTTGTCACACTTAAAGGACAAAAAGAAATGGAGTGCAACGAAGAATAATATTAATGCATGAACTGCATTTTTATCTGTATGTTAATTTTCCCATCTAAACTGTGAATTCTTTAGGGTTAAGGCTATGTCCCACTGTCTTTGGGTCCCTGCTGCTGCTGCTGCTAAGTCGCTTCAGTCGTGTCCGACTCTGTGTGATCCCAGAGACGGCAGCCCACTAGGCTCCCCCGTCCCTGGGATTCTCCAGGCAAGAACACCGGAGTGGGTTGCCATTTCCTTCTCCAATTCAGGAAAGTGGAAAGTGAAAATGAAGTCGCTCAGTCGGGTCTGACTCCTCACGACCCCATGGACTGCAGCCCACCAGGCTCCTCCATCCATGGGACTCTCCAGGCAAGAGTACTGGGGTGGGGTGCCACTGTGCCCTAGCATTGTTTATTTCCCAGACAACAGTCTTGTTGGCTAACTGGCTGGATCAGTGATTGACAGATCTTGTTGGCTAACTGGCTGGATCAGTGATTGACAGAGTGAACTGTTATCCGAGATGTCTTCATCTTTTGCTTCTCTTCTTCCTGGCTTCTTCATACATGTCACTCTTCTGAAGCGGTTTCTATGATTCCTTTTTCTTTTTCTCTAATATCCTCTCCACATTTCTGTTTTCTTTTGGTCCTGCCTTAGCCTACATCTGTTTTCCTATCCTTTGATCTATTCTGGTCCAGGTAATTCCACCTTAAACTACAGGGGTCTAGCGGTAGGTAGAGTCTTTGGATAGGGGATAAGATGGTCATACATCTCTCACCTTCCCTTTCTCTGAACCCTCTTGCATAGACTCTAAAGGAATCCTAACATTTTGGGGTCAACACCAAAGCTGAAAACATAACACAGTCCCGAGATCCTTTTTTCGAAAAAGCAGCAAAGGAACGCAAGCTTGTTTTCTTTTAAGCCATTGTTCTGGATGCTGGGTTTGGAAGAAAAAAAGAATAAGGTGAGCTCCTTTGGTGTTCCCTGCTCACCTAGTGTGAAGTTTTATTGCTTGATTGCTCTTAGAGATAGAGGTTAAAGAAGTTTAAAAAAGCGAAAAAAAAAAAAAAGGGGAAAAGCCGATTTTAATAGTTAACTATAAAGGATTCCTTGAGTTGCTTTTCTTCCATCTGAGAGAAAAAAGAAGCAACTCCTGTGCCTTTGTCTTGCAGGGCAGCTTTCTTTTGCTCCCCAGGAGTTTATACTACTATTCAGGAGTAAAAGATAACCAAGGGTAAACTCAAAGCTCCCCTGGGGCCATAAAGGCCATCTCTTCAATTGCTAATCAGCTGAACCCACAAATCTTAGATATATACATTTCAATCAGCTCCCCATCCAGTTTTTTTTTTTTTTTCCCCTTGTCTTTTAGGGAGTGAGTTCTCCTTACAAAGAGTCTGGAAATAATTTTGAAAATATAAGAGATCAGCTTCTTCTTGCCTGGAGATCCAACTAGGATGACCTAATTCCTCTTCCCTTCCTCCCAGGCACTGTGGAGATTTCTGTATGGCCACTTTCATTGTATTTCTGCAAACACAAAGCAACCCAGTGACTGTTTGTTGCAAAGGAAAGCCTGATTCTTCTTTAAAAGCTATTTTTCTTTCAGTGTCTGCTTTAGCTACTAGTTGTAAAATGCCCATATTTTCAATTATTCTAAGAGATGATAAAAATTATCTTGGTGATGAAAAATTATCTTTATTGTCCTAGATAGGAGGCTATTTTCCAGGAATCCAACAATAGAGGCAATAATGTACAGACTCTACTTTGGGCTCGGAAGTCTGAACGCCTGGGTCAAATGCCTGTACCAACACTTATAGAGGTGCCATCTTTGAAGTGATATATTGCCTCTGAAGCTCAGTTTCCTGATACTTAAATGAGAATAATAGCACCATGTTATAGGATTTGGTAGAGGAGTAAATGAGATAATGCATGTAAAGCACTGAGCATAGTGCCAAACTCAATATAAACACTCAGTAGAAGTGGTGATTGTTTTGGCCATTAGAATAAAGAGGTAGAAAAGAACAAGGTAGCTATGAATCAGAGTACATGAGCCCTCGTGGACTCAGCTGCTCGTCCTCAGCTGGAATGACCTTGCCAGGAATTACAGGCTTCAGTACCCACCAACACTGTTCAGGTGGATGCCTGCATGGTCCCAGGAGGCACAAAAATCCTAACTTGGAGAGATCAGGCATGAATCCTCTTATTTGCCAATGTCATCACAAAGTGGAATTAAAAAAAATCTCTCGGAATTTCAAGGGGCATTAAGACAAAATGAGAAAGAAATCATCAAATCTAATTTGAAAAGAAGTGTCTACTGTGAGTCAGTGCTGTGTGAGGCTTTCTTGGGAGTCTGGGGGTAAAAAAGGGAAAAAGAGGAGGAAGACCTAGTGAGCCCATTCTGCTGGCCTGGTTATAGGGTCCTCACGTGGAGGAGAGCCATGTCCCACCTTCCTTCCCATCTCTCTGGATTTGTTACTATTTTGCACTCTTAACACCTGCCAATAAAGATTGTCTACACTGAAAAAAACCCAACCCTTCCCCCACCCCACATTTCAATATGGGAGTAGAAATTTCAAAAAATAAGTTTCTTGTCTGCAAATGGGCACATACTTTACTGAGGACACCTTACTCTTAGGTTGCTGAAGGCTCCCTGTGTCATATAAAATGCAGGCACAGGCGCTCACTAACGTCTACTATACGGTCAAAGACAGCATGCCATTTCCAATGTGAAGGGAAAAATGCGCTTGCTATCTGTCTAACCTGGGATGATTACTTTCACCTCTCTGCATGCTTTTTCTCATCTCTCAAGTGGGAATAAGAACAGTCGTCCCTCATAGAGCTGTCAGCAATAAATGAGAAAAAGCACATGGGCTCACAGTTGAAGCTCAGGAGCTTGGTAAGTGGCAGTTTTTATTATTATTAGCCAAGATTACGTTCATGGATCTTTCTTTATAAAAATTCATTTCTTTTCTATACAGTAGGTCCTTGTTGGTTATTTATTTGAAATATAGCAGTGTTTACATGCCAATCCCAGGCTCCCAATAACTGAATCACTTTGCTGTACACCTGAAACTAACACATTGTTAATTAACAATACTCCAACATAAAATTAAAAAAAAAATCATTTCTTTTCAACCTGTTAATGGGTTTGCATAAAGTCAGTTTTGTCTTCACCAAACCATTTTTAGATGACGAGTTGCCCATTGAGACATAAGATTTAAGACATTTATTTGGAAAGGGCTCTTAAGTTTTTCAATGGAAATCAATTTTGTTTTTTTTTTTTTTTTTTGGGAAGCAAAAATAGATGTGGATGGTAAAAACATTGACTGGTTTCTCAAATGGACTTCAGAATTGATATCCTTTCCTGGTGGCTCAGAGGAGAAGAATCTGCCTGCAATGCAGGAGATCTGAGTTTGATCCCTGGGTTGAGAACATCCCCTGGAGAAGGAAATGACAGCCCATTCCAGTATTCTTGCCTGGGAAATCCCTTGGATAGAGGAGCCTGACGGGCTAGTCCACAGGGTCACAAAAGAGTTAGACACGACTTAGCAACTGGCCAACAGCATTGATCTCCTCACTCCACATATGAGCGGCTCTGAGAAAATGAGATGACATAATTAGTTAAAGCAGATAGCCAGGCATCAGGAACTGAGGCCGTTTCTGCCTCTCCTCCCGGCTGGCTAGGCAAGTCCCTTTACCTCACTGAACCTGTTTCTCTCAGCTTCAAAATGGGAACGACAGGACTTTCTACCCACACAGGGATGCTGGGATGTTAGTTAATTGGTGTTTGCTTTATACTGGAAGATAAAAGACACTATGGAAATATAAAGTATATGAAAAAGAACAAAGGTATTAAGAGTGACTGAGGGTGCAATGGAACTAATGGATACATTGGGCAACAGAACGTAGATGATGATAAAGTTGGTGCAGCACTAAGTCATTGTACTGATACTGGGGTTTGGAGGAGCTCATTGAAAAGAATATCTTTTGATATGCAATCATTTCTGAGTATTGCAACACTTTTCTTCTTCTCCAAATAAATTCTGACCTTAAAGATGGGGGGTACTTATCTTAATTAAGGCTAGGTCTTTTCCACTCTTTGGTGAATTAAGGTGACCTTTGTAATCCTAATCCTTGATGCTGCGAGTATCATTGTGATGACAATTTTATTTTTATGGCATGTTTTTCTAGGTCAGAGACTGTCTACCCAGGAAAATTAGCTAGATAAAAAGTTAATAAAACGTTTTTAAGAAGTCAGTCTTTTTCATTCTCCAATTCAGTTCAGAAGCCAGTTGGACTTTATTTCTGCTCACGGCAATAAAAATGAACTTGATCAAAGTGACTTCTTTTTTTTCCTGTTACTATTTCTTTTCTGTTCTTATTCCTGAGCCATCTGGTTTGACAACCATTAGAGCTAAAATACTTTCCGTTGCAGTCTTTAGAAATGCCCCCTAGAGGCAAATAAGCATTTGGCAGAACCAGTAAATAAAAGTGTAAGAGGATATTTTTTGCTTGTTCTTTTTAAGGTGCTGTGTGAAAGAGGGCAAGAGGTAAGAACAGCTGCTGTCTACTTGGCAGATTTATAGAGACTTTTCCAGGGGGACAATCATTTGCAAATCCCAAAAGAATTTGATCTCATTTCCATTCTACAGTAAATAAAGTAATAGCACCCTGTTATTCAACTGTGTGTCAGTGACTTTGGATAATTTTAAAAGTGTGCAGAAATCACCCTTCACTCTAAAATACATATGTTAGTACCGACTTTCCCCACCCCATCCATCTTTCTCATCAGTTTTACCAGTGTTTTTGCTGATTAAAAACATCCTGAAGAATAAGATTTTTGAGGGGCCCTGGGGTGAGGTCTGAGAAACAAACACATTCCACCCATTCAAAAATGTATTTTTTTGAATTGACTTGGAGAATGGCTGTCTTGTTCTAAAATCATAACTAGCATTTGATGACATTTTATAGTTTACACATTGTTGTACTTTTTATAATATGTATTGATCATATCTCATTAATCTTTTCCATAAATATATTAGGATTACAAGATCAGAAATCAGAATAAAATAAGAGATTAAGTAAACAAGAGACACTTGAACTTTTGCTTCCTTGGTTTTTGCACAGAAAAAGTTGAGGGTTCCTTGGAAACTAAAAGCTAAAAGCCAATTGGCCTTTCTTCATGAAGTGCTCTGGGTGAATGTTAAGAGAAGATGCTGGAGGAACACAGGGGAAGACCTAATATCAGACAGGAGGGGTTTGTGATTTGTCATTTCCCTCAACAGTGTACAATATACTGAATTTGTTTTTAAAATTCTCTCCAGTAAAAGTGCCTGCCAGATTCATGCATGAGATCTTCAGTTTGACATAGGAGTCTTTCCCATTTTTTTAAGACAATAAGCTATAAATAACACGAACAATGACAGGACTGTGTTGGTTTCCTCCTGACGTACCCTGCCTGAGGGCCATGGTCAGAATCCTGACGTAGAAAGCAGAAATTCTGTCTGAGCTACAGGGTGATCCATCGCTTTTCCAAGATTAGCTGAGGAGGCAGCTTGCAGAAAGCAGGCCTCCTCTCCAGGCACTTGCTGTGGGGCTTCTTGAATTATTTACTGTGTAAGAGAGCTCCTGGCTTTGAGTACAGGGAATGTGGTTCCCCAGGCCACAGAGGCTCAAAATAGATGTCTATCTCTCTCCCTTCTCCCAATCTATGGACAAGCAAACTATCCATCCTCCCACCCCTCCCCCAGGCATGTATTTTTTTTTTTTTTTTCCTTTCTGGTAGCAAGGGACAGTAACACTTAATTTCTGCTTATTAGGAGTTGCTCTCAGGATGGCTCACTTCCCCAGGGGAGGGCTTGTGTAATGGGTGACACGGAATCACATTCATAAATTCGCTGTGATTCATCTCAGTGCTATTACAAATGGCAGGCCCTCCAAAATTAGCGCTGCATTTAAGCACAGCCACAGAACAGGAAGATTGCTTCTGGGCATTCTGCATGGTTCATGATTTTCTTGTGTTCCAAAGTGTGTGCTTTAATGACTCATTAAGTAGAAGCTTTTATCTGAACCAGTTAGCCCATCATTAATTGGGACGTGTTTCACCCAGCTAACTTAAGGCAACTGCTGTTTTACTTTGATTCCTCTGGTGAAGACGGCGTAATGTGGACCCAACTGCCTTCTCTCTTCCTACTGTTCAGCCTATGCATTCATCTGGCCATGTTCATAATGGCAGCCTTGTATGCCCTCAGCATAAAGGGAGATCCTAATTAACCTCTAGGGAATCTGGGAGAATTATTATGAGACCAAAAGGAATTACGGCTGCTTCTGTTTGCCTTGTACAGAATAGGTACTTAGCAAACATTTGAACTTTGTAAGGTTTTGTTACCTTTAAAAATCAGATGGAAAGTGGGGGAGGGATGAAAAAATCTGGGAAAATTAGTATTTAATCCCTAAATTTGGAAAGAAAGATATTTGGTATTAATGTAGCAACTCAGACCAAGGTAAATGGTCTTTGTCAAAACTGAATCCATACATTCAGTTCATTTGGTTCAAAAGCTTTTATTGAGCATCTATTGATATGACTTACCAAGAAATGCATGGCATGCTGGGAATAGAATGATAATCCCTTGAGAATCCTTTAGTCATAAGGACAGTCATTAAATATATCATTTAAATATGCCAGGTGTGCTTTTAGTCCTAGAGTTGCTGAGGCTATAGTTTGCTCTCAAATGTGAAGAGGAATTAGGCAGGCTTTTGCCACGTGTGCATATGGCAAACGATAACCTCAGTGTTCTATTCTTGAGCATGCAGACCCTCTAAATAAAGGCAGTTGCAGACCCTCTAAATAAAGGCAGTTCTCAAGTAAAGTTATGTTTACTGACAACTGAGCTCATTCTACTGAAAGGTAGGCTCCATGTTCTCTGAAAGGAAGAATGTCCATGGGTTGGGCACTATCTTGAAAGTCTCACCTGGATCTTATTCAGCATGCTTTCTTGGTATTCACAATGAACCAGAGTCTATACCAGGGGTCAGCAAACTTTCCATAAAGGGACAGAATAGTAAATATTTGGGTGTCCCCGGTGGCTTAGTGGTAAAGAACCCACCTGCCAATACAAGAGACATGGGTTCGATCCCTGGGTCAGAAAGATGCCCTGGAGAAGGACATGGCAACCCACACCAGTATTCATGCCTGGGAAATCCCATGGGCAGAGGAGCCTGGCCGGCTACAGTCCATGGGGTCACAAAGAGTCGGACAATGTGACTTAGTGACTAAATATATAAGTTTTGCCAGATAGTTTCTATAACAACTATTCATAGTAGCTTTTGCAGCTTGAAAGCAGTTATAGACTATATGTAAAAGAACAGATATGACTGTGTACTACATGCCAGTAAAACCATATAAAACGGGAAGAGGGCTGTATCTGGCCCACGGGGCATAGTTTGCTGATGATACAGCATTAAAATATATATATATCTGGCTATTACGTGTGGTCAAAAGACATTTAAAATTTTTAGGTAAAAATCAGAATTTCAGATATTGAACACTAAAATTGGTGTTTTAGAATCTTAAAATTTCTCTTCTGCAGTGTCTGCTTTATAGAAGAGCTTCCCTGGTAGATTAGATGGTAAAGAATCTACTGTAACGCAGGAGACCGGGGCTGGATTCCTGGGTCTGAAAGATGTCTTGGAGTAGGAAATGGCCACCCACCCCAGCATTCTTGCCTTTGAAATCCCATGGATACAGGAGCCTGGACAGCTACAGTCCACAGGGTCACAAAGAGCCAGACAATTCTATGCTAGGCAATGGGGATACAAAGAAATGAACCTTTGTTCTTATTCTGAAGGCACTTATAAGAGTAGGAAGGCATCTTCTACAGATGAGGAAATTGGGACTTCCTTGGTGATCCAATGGCTAAGAATGTGCTCCTAATACAGGGAAGCTGGGTTGAATCCCTGGGCAAGGAAATAGATCCCACATGCTGCAACCAAGTTGCATGCCACAACTAAATCTTTCATGTCACAACTAACATCCAGTACAGTAAAAATAAATGATATTTAAAAACAAAAAAAGAAGGAAAAAAATGCCTTGCTCTTGATTGTATGCCTAGTCACTCAGTCATGTCTGACTATGTTTGTGACACCATGAATTGTAACCTTCTAGGCCCACCAGGCTCCTCTGTCCATGGGATTCTCCAGGCAAGAATACTGGAGCAGGTTGCTGTGTCCTCCTCCAGGGGATCTTCCTGACACAGGGATCAAACTTGCATTTCTTATGCTTCCTGCACTGGCAGACAGGTTCTTTACCAATAGCACCACCTGGGAAGCCCCTGCTCTTGGTTTAATTCAGTTCGGTCTCTCAGTCACGTCCAACTGTTTGGGACCCCGTGAACTGAAACATGCCGGGCTTCTCTGTCCATCACCAACTCCTGAAGTTTGCTCAAAGTCGTGTCAATCGAGTTGGTGATGCCATCAAACCATCTCGCCCTCTGTTGTCCCCTTCTCCTCCTGTCTTCAGTCTTTCCTAGCATCAGGCTTTTTCCCAGGGAGCCAGTTCTTCCCATCAGGTGGCCAGAGTACTGAAGCTTCAGCTTCAGCATCAGTCCATCCAATGAGTATTCAGGACTGATTTCCTTTAGAATGGACTTCCCTTGTGGCTCATTTGTAAAGAGTCCACTTGCAATTCAGGAGACCTGGGTTGGGAAGATCCTCTAGAGAAGGGAAAGGCTACCCACTCCAGTATTCTGACCTAGAGAATTCTATGGACTGTACAGTCCATGGGGGTCACAGAGTTGGACACAACTGAGCAACTTTCAATTCACTTCACTTCCTTTGGCATTGATTAGTTTGATCTTGCAGTCCAAGGGACTCAAGAATCTTCTCCAAAAACCACAGTTCAAAAGCATCAATTCTTCAGTGCTCAGCATTCTTTATGGCCCAACTTCACATCCATATATAACTACTGGAAAAACCATAGCTTTGACTAGATGGACATTTGCTGGTAAAGTTATGTCTCTGCTTTTTAATATGGTGTCTAGATTTGTTATAGTTTTCTTCAAAGGAGCAAGCATCTTTTAATTTTATGGCTGCAGTCACCATCTGCAGTATTTTGGAGCCCAAGAAAATTAAGTCTCTCACTGTTTCCATTGTTTCCCCATCTGTTTGCCATGAGGTGGGACCGGATGCCATAATCTTAGTTTTTTGAATGCTGAATTTTAAGACAGTTTTTCATGCTCTTCTTTCACTTTCATCAAGAGACTCTAGTTCTTTTTCACTTTTCTGCCATAAGGGTGGTGTCTTCTGCATATCCGAGGTTATTGATATTTCTCCCGGCAATCTTGATTTCAGCTTGTGCTTCATCTGGCTTGGCATTTCGCATGATGTACTCTGCATAGAAGTTAAATAAGCAGGGTGACAATATACAGCCTTGATGTACTCCTTTCTCAATTTTGAACCAGTCCATTGTTCCACGTCCAGTTCCAACTGTTGCTTTTTGAACTGCATCAGATTTCTAAGGAGGCAGGTAAGGTAGTCTGGTATTCCCATTTCTTTAAGAATTTTCCACAGTTTGTTGGGATCCAAATGGTCAAAGACTTTAGCTTAGTCAATGAAGCAGATGTAGATGTTTTTCTGGAACTCTCTTGCTTTTTCTATGATCCAGCAGATATTGGCAATTTGATCTCTGCTTTTGGTTAGGCAGTAGCAAAGTCAGGACTCAGAATCAGGCCTCCGTGAGTTCAGGCCTCTTTCCAGCACAGCACTTTATCTGGGAATGTGAAGATCATTGAGTCAGAATGGAGTCTATGAGAAGGAAGAGAGGATGTATGATTCATCAGGTTTTTCATGCTTTTGAACCTTTGCTTCAACCATCTGCCAGAAGTAAGTGAAAGAAAAAACTGAAGCTATTTTCTTAACAATGCTTAGAGTCAGGCCATTCATGGCTCATGCTAACAAGAGAAATCACCCAACTTCCTTTGTTGCTGGGAGTTCACAGCTCACTGTATATTCACTGAAGGCATCTGTCAGACTTCAAAAGAGTTTTGTGGTCATTTGGCAAATAATCTCATCCTTTCTTAAGGTCTTTGTAATGCTCATAGATAGAAAAACGAAGACACATCATTGCGAAAGCTAAAGAGGTCACTAGGAAATTTATTCTATAGTGTTTTGACACGAATTCAGATAACAAATGTAACACAACAGCCATATGCAAGTCTTTCTGCAGTCTCATTCCTGTGATAACCCTGCAGTGTTTGAGAGTATTCTTCTCCACACTCTCTTTGAGAAATCCTCTTCTGTTTAGAATTCTTTTCTTCTAAAATGGAGATTTTCTCAAAACACAGTCCTAACCCTCTACATTTTGGATTCTTTCTTCTGTCTCTGATGCAGGAGACAACAAGAGATGTGGGTTTGATCCCTGGGCCAGGAAGATCCTCTGGGGTATGGAATGGTAACCCGCTCCAGTATTCTTGCAGGGACAATCCCATGGACAGAGGAACCTGGCAGGCTACAGTATATGGGGCCACAAAGCGTCAGATATGACTGACCAACTGAGCACACATCTTTCAGTTCTTTTTGTTTGGGGGATTTCAGCTCTTACCTCTAATCGAAGAAATAGGAAAGAAAGAGAAAGAGAAAATATTTACTTGGTATTTGAAGCTTTCCAAGCATCGAGAATTAGAAAATAAAAATCTTTCCTTCAGGGATTTCATAATCTAATGGAGACAGAGAGAAAAAAAAAAGATAATGGCTCTATAGCTGGTAGATGCTAGTGGAGGTATACACGGGGTAATCGGTGAATAGCTGGGGTGTGGAGAGGCAACTGTGAAAGTTTTCAGAGGAGGGACAGCTGCCCTGAATACAGAAATCTGAATATGGATGATTAGAGTGAAGGCATCTGACCCTCTTTAAGACTGAATTTGCAACGACTCCTCTGTATTTATCCAACTCTTAACACTCTAACACCAACCCATTACTACCCATTTCCTTAATGCTTCCTGGACTAGATCAAAGCTTTTGGGGGTCAAGGTTGGGCCTTGTTCTTCATAGTGTCTTCAGCATCTGAGCAGTGCCTGGCTCTTGATAGGCTCCAGTAATATTTACTGAGGGATAAAAAAGACTATTCCCACTTTACCACCAATAAATGAGTTTCGGCAACTGGAGATGGATTTATTCATGACCAAACACTGAGTATTGAGGGATGCGGACCTTTAAACAGAGGCCTTTGCCTCTGGGTCACAGTGCGAGTTCTTCACCTTTTTTTGCTTCAGTTTATGTAATAATATGACACCTCAGGTCCTGCCTTTACTCCCAAGCTTCAGTTTCATGTCTTTCATCCTTTTTTTACATTCTTTCTGGATGCACTATCTCAAACAGGATGGCCAAAATAGAACTCATCTTTTTCTAGGATGGAGATGATTCTATGACATCAATATATGTGATATCAATGGCCATTTTCTTTTGTTCTTAGACTCTAGTGTGTGGTGGGGGTGGTTTATTTGCTAAGTTGTGTCTGACTCTTGCAACCCCATGGACTACAGCCTGCTAGACTTCTCTGTCCATGGGATTCTCCAGGCAAGCACACTAGGGAGTTAACTTAAAAACAAACAAACAAACAGAAGGCAGGGGTAACTTAGCTGACAGAATGTGACAATTTTGGCACTAGTTTCTCCCATGCCATGACAATTAACCTTCAGTATTGGTCAAACCTTACTTTAGGGCAGCACCATTCAACAGATATTAAATATGGGCCACAAATGTAAACCTCACATGCTATTTTACATTTTCTCGTAGCCATACTGAAAAAGTAAAAAGAAAAAGAAAAAAGAAATTTTATCAATAACTCAATAGACACATAGTGACTCATATAGACCAATGTAGTTCTAGACACTCTTCACAAGGATTTTATAAACCACAAAATAGCATTATATTTCCAAGTCTTCTCCAATCATTTGCATTTTCCTTTTAATTCGATACCTTATTGCTCAGATCCAACCGATTGGAAGGCAGATGGTGGTCCCAGGGAGAGAAGCTGTCAGGAAAAGAGATCAGTGCTGCAATTCTAGATCTTTTTACTGATGCATTTTTGATCTGAAAAACCCCAAATGTATTTGACAGACACGTTTACAGAGGTGATATGTTTATGCAAGTAATGTGTTTATAAGAGTCCTGTGGCCTTCAGATCTCCAGTCTAAGACCAGGAGGATATTTATATAGTTCCAGGGAAGAGAAGTCATAATAAAGCATTTGACCATCAAGGTCAATTGCTTGGAGTAGACAGGAATGTTAGGGGAAGTTTAAATGTTTTCTACTTACTTCACATTACCTGCTTCTTCCATGTAACTATATATGGTTATTAACACAGGTCCTAATGTGGATCACAATAAACTGGAAAATTCTGAAAGAGATGGGAATACCAGACCACCTGACCTGCCTTTTGAGAAACCTATATTCAGGTCAGGAAGCAACAGTTAGAACTGGACATGGAAAAACAGACTGGTTCCAAATAGGAAAAGGAGTATGTCAAGGCTGTATATTGTCACCCTGCTTATTTAACTTCTATGCAGAGTACATCATGAGAAACACTGGGCTGGAAGAAGCACAAGCTGGAATCAAGATTGCTGGGAGAAATATCAATAACCTCAGATATGCAGATGACACCACCCTTATGGCAGAAAGTGAAGAGGAACTAAAAACCCTCTTGATGCAAGTGAAAGAGGAGAGTGAAGAAGTTGGCTTAAAGCTCAACATTCAGAAAACTAAGATCATGGCATCTGGCCCCAGCACTTCATGGGAAATAGATGGGGAAACGGTGGAACCAGTGTCAGACTTTATTTTGGGGGGCTCCAAACTCACTGCAGATGGTAACTGCAGCCATGAAATTAAAAGATGCTTACTCCTTGGAAGGAAAGTTATGACCAACCTAGATAGCATATTGAAAAGCAGAGATATTACTTTGCCAACAAAGGTCCGTCTAGTCAAGGCTATGGTTTTTCTAGTCAAGGCTATGGCAGTGGTCATGTAAGGATGTGAGAGTTGGACTGTGAAGAAAGCTGAGTGCCGAAGAATTGATGCTTTTGAACTGTGGTGTTGGAGAAGACTCTTGAGAGTCCCTTGGACTGCAAGGAGATCCAACCAGTCCATTCTAAAGGAGATCCGTCCTGGCTGTTCTTTGGAAGGACTGATGCTAAAGCTGAAACTCCAATATTTTGGCCACCTCATGTGAAGATTTGACTCATTGGAAAAGACTCTGATTCTGGGAGGGACTGGGGGCAGGAGGAGAAGGGGATGATAGAGGATGAGATGGCTGGATGGTCTCACCGACTTCATAGATGTGAGTTAGGGTGAACTCCGGGAGTTGGTGATGGACAGGGAGGGCTGGCATGCTGCGATTCATGGGGTTGCAAAGAGTTGGACACGACTCAGTGACTGAACTGAATGCAATATTTACACATACTTCCCTGGTGGCTCAGACAGTAAAGCGTCTCTCTGCAATGCAGGAGACCCACGTTCGATCCCTGGGTTAGGAAGATCCCTTGGAGAAGGAAATGGCAGCCCACTTCAGTATTCTTGCCTGGAAAACCCCACGGATGGCAGAGCCTGGTAGGCTACCATCCATGGGGTCGTGAAGAGTCGGACATGACTGAGTGACTTCACTTTCACTTTCCTTGTCTTTAAGGTCTTTCCTGTATCTTAAATTCAGAAAACATAATACTTTCTGAGTTTTTCTTCTCCTCTCTCTAACTGGATACCAAATCCTGCAAATTCTTTATTTATAGAGTTGCTTACATCCTCTTTCTTCTGTTTTATTCTTAATGCTGCTTTGTGGCTTTATCAAATTTATTGCTTCACAGTTTGACCAATGCAATGATCTCCAGAACGACTTTGGTATTTCAAGATAGTTTTCTGCTTCACATCCTCTTTAACATGACATCAATCTTTCTAAGCAACATATCCCTTCCTCAAATTGGTCTTTACCTAATGAAAATAAAAACTAAAACTTCCAATCTCTTCACTTTATAAATAAAGACATTTAGACTGATTAACAGTAAGTCACTTATCCAGAGCAAAATAACTGAACAATGGAAGAGCTGGATTTAAACCCAGGCTTCCTGATTGTTAGTCTTGTATGCTTTCTACTACACATCCTGCTTGTAGCATAATGTCCAAGCTCTTTCATCTTTATTTCAGGCTTTGCCCCATTTAAATCCTATCTATCATGCCAATCTCCAGTCTAACTCGAATACCTAAACCTGTCAACACATTATTCCTCAAAAAGCCATTCATCCAGCCAGTGTAAAAATGTTTATTGGGCATGTCATGCGTAAGTTTTTCTGTTAGATGCCTAAAGGGACCAATCTTCACTGGCTGTGTGGGAGATAAAGCTGGCAAGGTGGGTGAAGGCCAAAAGCACTGACAACATTGAAAGTCAGGCTACGAGCTTCAGATTTAATTCATTAAACAGGGTAGTACAACAGACAGCTTTTGACTAAGAGTGTGAGATGACAAATCTGGCAGAGTATGCAAAACATATTAAAGTCAGCAGAGCTTGGAGTAGTCCTGAGATTGCAAAGTGGCAACTCATGGAGAGAATAAAGCTTAGAGGTGGTTTTTGTTTGGCTCACAGGTTGTCTCTCTGTGTGTATGTTCAAATACAACCAGTTGCTAATGTTTAAAAAGTAGACGTTTACATAAAAATCAATATTTAAAATTCTCTTGAAAAATTACATAATCTGGTTGTGTTCTTACATGGCAAGAATCAGAACATGTCAATGGGGAGCTGACTAATTTAGACAGGGCATGCTTTTACTGTCTGGATTCTACCCTGTATGTTACCTGTCTGAAACTTTAGGCATTGAGACTGAGATTAATCCTCTAGAAATAGGATTATTAGTAGTAAGAACCAAGGGAGAGAGCAGCATCAGAAATACCAATGATAGTTTGAGTCAAGAAAAAGTGAGAGAGTACTGATATGATTTGCGTATGCTTGCAGTACCCTTTAAGGCTCACCTTGGGCACACTTCCATATACTGGCTAAATTCAGTATGTCTTCTCTCTATAAGCATCCCTATGCCCGCCACTTCTGTCTCCATTGGTTTCTAATGATCTGTTTATATATAATCTCTTTCTAGATACTTCAAAAATAGTGTCCCCTTTGGCAATCCCATCTAAAAGAAAAATTAGCTAAAAAAACTTAGAAATAAATGGGCACTTAAGGTATAAGAGATAATACTTTTGATATATTAAAATAAATTTTAGGAAAATATTTATAGGAAAACAGTTTTAGGAAAGAAGAAATCTTATTGACCAAGACTTGCAAAGTAGAGTCACATAAAGAGAGAGTCTTAACTACTTGGGATTCCCCGGTGGCACAATGGTAAAGAATCCACCTGCTAATGCAAGCCATGCAGGTTTGATCCCTGGGTTGGGAAGATCTCCTGGAGTAGGAAACAGCAACCCACTCCAGCAGAGCTGGACATGACAGAGCACGCACTGAACTGCTTTAAGTAAACTGTAGTTTTAAGGCAAAAACATTCTACACAAAATTTTAAAACTTACATGATTGAAGATAAAATGTTTTTGTGGCACGTGTGACAAACAGTGACTTCTTGAATATATAAAGAATACCTCAAATGGATAAGAAAAATGGTATATTATACAACATATATATCTTTAAACATTGAAATACCAATTTACAGATAAAACTCAACTAATCAATCAACGTGAAAAGTTGCTCAATTTTATGGGTGGCCAGGCAAAGACAAAGTAAAACAACAATCAAATATCACCTTTTGCTTTTCAAATTGCAAAAATTAAAAAAAAATAGCATGGAAGTGCTGATTAGGATACAGGGAAACGGCACTTTCATGTGTTGTTGACAGGAAAATAAATTGCTAAGCTTTTGCAAAATAATATCGAACAGTGTGTTAAATTAAAAATGAATGCACCTTTTGACCTAGTAATTCCACATTTATTATCTATCCTATAAAAATAACAGCATCAGTGCATAAACATCTGTGTCCAAGGATATTTACTACATCTTTATATGAAATGATAAAGCACTGAAAACAACTTGAATGTCCATTGACAAGAGAGTGGTAAAATAAATTATGGCTATATGGCAGAGTATAAAATATTAGATGGGAAATGTTGAAGAAAACGGCTAAATTATAGATAGAGTGATGTAATTACAAAAACGAATGATGAACTCCAGTTTGTGGGATAATAAGTAAAACACAGAAAACATGGAGGAACATAGAGGAGGATAAAGAAGGAGACACACCAGCCTGTTTAGGCAGGAGTGGAAAGATTGGTGGAGTGGAGGTAGATTATTTAAACTCTATGGGTCTCTGTACCTGTTTACTTGTTACAAGTATGTACTTTTGTAATTAAAAAAAAAATGGAGAAAATCTAAAATATTTCAGTTTATACCCAGATAGAGATCCCATCGAAAAGCATAGATGGGAGTAGGAGGTTGGTGTTAGCAGTTGTAAGCTTCTATGTATAGACTGAATAAACAACAAGGTTCTATTGCATAGCACAGAGAACTATATTCAATATCCTGTGATAAACCATAATGGAAAAGAATATTTTAAAATGTATATATATATAATTAAATCACTTTGCTGAACAGCAGTAATTAACACAACATTGTAAATCAACTATACCTCAGTTTTAGAAAAGCAGCATTTGTCTGTTTAAACAGAAGAAATGCCTCTTCAGGTTTACTGACTTTACTAAGCCTGTTAGTCATCTTTCATAGAGTATCTTTCTCTCCAAATTACCAAACTTTATAAAAAACACACATGTGCAGAGATGGCAAACTGCCCGAGTGTGACCACTCCTCCTTGTCATGCTCCTAGCAGATGTGGCTGACCATACCACCTATCCCCATGGATGCTGCTGGAATCTTAGAGTGCTTCCCAACACNAAAGCACTGAAAACAACTTGAATGTCCATTGACAAGAGAGTGGTAAAATAAATTATGGCTATGTGGCAGAGTATAAAATATTAGATGGGAAATGTTGAAGAAAACGGCTAAATTATAGATAGAGTGATGTAATTACAAAAACGAATGATGAACTCCAGTTTGTGGGATAATAAGTAAAACACAGAAAACATGGAGGAACATAGAGGAGGATAAAGAAGGAGACACACCAGCCTGTTTAGGCAGGAGTGGAAAGATTAGAGGAGTGGAGGTAGATTATTTAAACTCTATGGGTCTCTGTACCTGTTTACTTGTTACAAGTATGTACTTTTGTAATTAAAAAAAAAATGGAGAAAATCTAAAATATTTCAGTTTATACCCAGATAGAGATCCCATCAAAAAGCATAGATGGGAGTAGGAGGTTGGTGTTAGCAGTTGTAAGCTTCTATGTATAGACTGAATAAACAACAAGGTTCTATTGCATAGCACAGAGAACTATATTCAATATCCTGTGATAAACCATAATGGAAAAGAATATTTTAAAATGTATATATATATAATTAAATCACTTTGCTGAACAGCAGTAATTAACACAACATTGTAAATCAACTATACCTCAGTTTTAGAAAAGCAGCATTTGTCTGTTTAAACAGAAGAAATGCCTCTTCAGGTTTACTGACTTTACTAAGCCTGTTAGTCATCTTTCATAGAGTATCTTTCTCTCCAAATTACCAAACTTTATAAAAAACACACATGTGCAGAGATGGCAAACTGCCCGAGTGTGACCACTCCTCCTTGTCATGCTCCTAGCAGATGTGGCTGACCATACCACCTATCCCCATGGATGCTGCTGGAATCTTAGAGTGCTTCCCAACACTGTTCTAGAGACTGTTACTACCAGTCAATCAGAATAGAAGGCAAAATGATACCACCTGCCATTCCTGGTATAGTCAAAAGAGCATGTATATGGGCTCGAATCACATATTCATCATTTTAGAACCTGGAACAGTTTAATAAGCCTATCAGAGCTTCAGTTTCTGATAAAATCGGTCATTATCTTCTTGATAGTTTTTTTATGAAGAGTAGGTGAAATCCTATCCTGGCTACAAGGGCCCTTCATCATCTCTCTACATTTGCTTATATCTAGTTAAAACTTTCCACTTAAAATGCTTATCATTGCTACTTTGCTCTTATTTATGCTTGGTCCTTGCATTTGGATATGTTGCTGAGGGGAAGATATTGATTCAGCTTAATCTGGAAAACAATAACTCTCATTTTCTATCCACTATATCCATCACTTCTAGAGAAAAGTCACAAGAAGTAGCTCTAGGGGTGAGTCTGCTTTCCCCAAATCTACTGTCCTGAGTCAGTTTCATCAGTTGTCATGTGGTTTCCCCTTTTTGGTAAATTATCACTCAGACTCTATTTTCATATTTATTTTGAGACTTCTTAGCAGATTTTAAATTCTTTAACTCTTCTTTTTTTTTTTGGCCTGTACTGTATGTTAAAGATTTTGGCAACTGCCTAAAATATGCCATGTGGTCTGAGTTCCATGGAGCATACTCCAACAGAGTTAATCAGGAACATGAACCAGTCCAGAACAGAGCTGAGAAATGTCAGGATCTCATCCATCTACCCATCCATTCATCAACATTTTATTGAAGGCAAACTCTGTTCTAGAACTCAGAATAGATGCTGAGGATTTAGGAGTCAATGAAACTGACAAGCCCTCTTCTTTCATGGATGTTTTAGCTTCTATGTATAGACTGAATAAACAACAAGGTCCTATCGCATAGCACAGAGAACTATACTCAATATCCTGTGATAAACCATAATGGAAAAGAATATTTTAAAATGTATATATATTAAATAAATAGATAAGTGATGTGATTTTAAGTATTACTAAGTACTATGAAGAAAAGTAGAGAGGGTTTGAAAATGAGAAGATTGTCTTGAAGCCAAGAGGTGAAAATGCTTGAATGTAGTGGTTAAATAAGAAATCTAGAAAATTGAAAGTCAGCAAGATTGGAGAAGTAGTCAGATCACAGGTGATTGAAGATAACACTTCAATGTGGCCAACAGAAAACACAAAATGGGCCAGATATATAGGGGATGCTTACCCTCTGTCTCTCATTTAGCTTCTGAGAAGGAATATCTCTCAGAATGTGAGCCAATAGATTGGTGGATGTGTTTAAACTGAATGCATCTAAGGAAAGCTTACAGGAATGGTAAGAAGAATTTTCTTTCTAAATTGTATCTAACCTATAACATACTAGGAAGGTTTTCATAATTTCCTTAATTTCCAAGAAGCTACTAGATCAAAGGTCAAGTACGATTATTGCACAAAAGTTAAAAAAAAAATTCCCTTCCTCTGAGTGTATCATAATGAAGCCCCTTATAAATTATTACACAGATTACAGACTTCAGCACAATACTTAGGCATGTGATTAAACTACAGAAACAAATTAGATGCAATTAAACATTTTCAACTCTCCCATATACCTGAAACCAAAGCTGTGAAAAAAGGGTGTATCTCAGGTAATTAATTGCCAAGAAATGTTTAATAACTTCTCCTCTGGTACATTTAACATGAGGTGTGAATGCTTCGTTTTCAACTTAGTCACCACATTCCCTGGAGTCATGGGCATGTTTCTGCGGCCCACTAAAGGAAAAACCCCAGAGCACTGCTTATTTAATTTGCAACTCTTGCTATACTACTTCACACCTGAATTCTTTATCCTTTGGGCACATGGTTATAGAACCACAATGCACTGTAGTAACATTCACTTTATAGGCAGAACTTTCATCTACCCAGTTTCTTCTTTCTTTTTTCTTTTTTTTTTCCTGTAAAAGCATTTGCCTGACTGTCTCAAAATGATAGCAACCAGACTTCTCTCTTTGTAGCCTCACAAGTCAAGGACCCTGCTGAATTCAAGAAAGAGATGGCTTATGCATCATTTTGTTCTAATAACAGAGTGGAAACTCCTTTAATGTTAAGACTCTCTAGGTAAAAACACTGTCTTAAAAGTATTGACTCCCCTTGTTAGTTGTTTGGCCTGAGGCAACCCAGCCCTGGAGTCTGCAGGTTCTGTGATAGGGTAAAGGTGACCTCCAGGAGAGCTTATGCCAAGGGGCACCTCCCAGGACTGCAGCTGCCAGTGCCCCCCCCCCATCCTGCCCCCAGCCCTGTGGCAAGCCACTGCTGACCCACACCTCTGCAGGAGACCCTTCAACAGTCACAAGAGAAGATGAATGCATGTCATTCTACTTGGCCATGTTGAAACAGTTTTGGCATTGGGATTACTTAAAAGCTTCCCAGGAAATTGGAATGTGGATCAAGGATTGAGAAACAGAGTTTTCATTGACTGAATAAAATAAGTAAGAAAACTTCCTTAGTGGATGAGTCTTTCACATTTGAGGGAGTAAAGAGTTCAATAACCTGCACACAAAAATGTGGCTTGGAAAAATGTCTTAGGCTCCAGTTAAGGGTTTCTAGGATGGCTCAGGGGTAAAGAAACTGCCTGCCAATGCAGGAAAACGTCAGAGACATGGATTTGACCCCTGGGTTGGAGATCCCCTGGAGAAGCAAATGATAAGCCACTCTAGTATTCTTGCCTGGGAAATTCCATGGACAGAGGAGTCTGGCTGGCTGCAGTCCATGGGGTCGCAAAGAGTCAGACACAACCAAGCGTGCATGCCTCAACAGCTTGGGCTCCAGTGAAGCTCTGACCTATGAAGCCTGTAAATTCTCTTCTCCCTGTCCAGCCTCTACCCAATCTGCTGTCCATAAAACTTAGTTAGCGTTTCCAGAAAAAAAAGAGTATTGACACTTAAAAATTATAGGTGCTTGACATCTTACAAAGTAATACTGTGGGCCAGCTTTCTCCTCAAGGCCCATTCCAGCTTTTGAACATATTTAGAACAGGAAGCATTGAGAGAAAGTTTATCTTAAAAAAAAAAAAATCCAAATATGTAACAGACGGGATGGTGGGTAAATGTCAATTATAGTTGCCAGCATTTGCAAAGGCAGATCTCCTTGGCTTTGAATTTAGCTAGATGACATCGGAAATGGGTTACTGGTGTTTAAGGGAGAATTTGCAGAGGCGGTTGGGTTAGGTCTGAAGATTCTTTTGGTGAAGAGCTAACATGTCCAATTTCTGACAGAAAGGGAATTAATACCAGCTTCAAAGGTGGGCAGAACCATTTAAAATTGAGATTTCCAAACCTAAACTAAAAAAAAAAAAAGCCTTAAAACTATCAAAAAGAAAAGAGAGGAATTTTATTTTGTGCTTAAAGATAAATTGAATTTCCTCACCCTGGTTTCCGTTTGGGTAACTCTAGGAGCTATTTTTTAATCTAGCTGACTTGAAAAATATAACAAATACAGTCAGATTATATATACTTTACCTCAGCACAGCTGATCAAAAAGTGAAAAATTCAGGTCTTCTGCTGATGTTTTGTTTTCTACTCCATTTACCAATTTTTCTAGCTTTTCATTTGACCCACCCACTGTTGCCCTACTCAGCACTCACTGTCTCTGAACCCCTCTCCTCTGTTCCAACACAAATTCTCAAAAGAGACAGATTTATCATTTGGTTCAGTCTCACAATTACCCTCAGGATCATTCTGTATTTTTCTGGTCTTGATCAGGGATTTATTTTTGCATTTGGAAATATTTCATCAGTGAAAAAAATCTTCCACAGTCTCGACATAATATATCCCCTCTGTCTATCCTCCAAGACATAATCTGGGGAAGCTCAAGAGAAGCCATCTCTAGTCTGAGGATTGAAATTGATGTCCATTTCCTAGAGCAGGAAGGGGTTTCTCTTAGATTTTGTATATTAGGTTTTGTGAGGAAAAGTGAGTTCTATCAGCTGGCATTTAAAAGCTCAGTGAAGTGTATGTGAAAAGAGACATTCACAAAGGCTATTTTGAGGGTTCTCCCTCAATACAGTTTTAGAATTTGTAGTTTTGAGTTACAGACCACCAGGCAGGCATTGTTGCCTGGGAAACCCCATGGATAGAAGAGCCTGGGGGGCTACAGTCCATAGGGTTGCAGCGAGTTCAACAGGACTGAGAGACTAAGCACACTGTAGCACACATAGGCAGTCACCCTTACTTGCTTCTTGCTTGAGTGGCCTCACTCCTCTGTCCACAGAATTCTCCAGGCAAGAATACTGGAATGGGTTGTCATTTCTTTCTCTAGGGGATCTGCCTAATTCAGGGATAGAACCTGGGTCTCCTGCACTGCAGGCAAATTCTTTACAGCCTAAGCCGCCGGAGAAGCCCCCACTGGGAGTTCAGTTCAGTCGCTCAGTCCTGTCTGACTCTTTGCGACCCCATGAATCGCAGAGCGCCAGGCCTCCCGGTCCATCACCAACTCCCGGAGTTCAATCAGACTCATGTCCATCGAGTCGTTGATGCCACCCAGCCATCTCATCCTCTGTCGTCCCCTTCTCCTCCTGCCCCCAATCCCTCCCAGCATCAGGGGCTTTTCCAATGAGTCAAATTTCTTATGAGGTGGCCAAAGTACTGGAGTTTCAGCTTCAACATCAGTTCTTCCAAAGAACACCCAGGACTGATCTCCGTCAGGATGGACTGGTTGGATCTCCTTGCAGTCCAAGGGACTCTCAAGAGTCTTCTCCAACACCACAGTTCAAAAGCATCAATTCTTCAGCACTCAGCTTTCTTCACAGTCCAACTCTCACATCCATACATGACCACTGTAAAAACCATAGCCTTGACTATACAGATCTTTTTTGGCGAAGTAATGTCTCTACTTTTGAATATGCTATCTAGGTTGGTCATAACTTTCCTTCCAAGGAGTAAGCATCTTTTAATTTCATGGCTGCAGTCACCATCTGCAGTGATTTTGGAGCTACCCAAAATAAAATCTGACACTGTATCCACTGTTTCCCCATCTATTTGCCATGAAGTGGTGGAACCAGATGCCATGATCTTAGTTTTCTGAATTTGAGCTTTAAGCCAACTTTTTCACTCTTCTCTTTCACTTTCATCAAGAGGCTTTTTAGTTCCTCTTCACTTTCTGCCATAAGGGTGGTGTCATCTGCATATGTGAGGTTATTGATATTTCTCCCAGCAATCTTGATTCCAGCTTGTGNGTACTTTGGCCACCTCATGCGAAGAGTTGACTCATTGGAAAAGACTGTGATGCTGGGAGGGATTGGGGGCAGGAGGAGAAGGGGACGACCGAGGATGAGATGGCCGGATGGCATCACGGACTCGATGGACATGAGTCTGAGTGAACTCCGGGAGATGGTGATGAACAGGGAGGCCTGGCGTGCTGCGATTCATGGGGTCGCAGAGTCGGACACGACTGAGTGACTGAACTGAACTGATGGCTATTTTCTCTCTATAACAGCCATATTGAGTAATTGTGAAAAAGATTGTATGATCCTCAAAATCTAAAATATTTATTGTTCAATTTCTTATGGCTTTATGCTTGCCAGTCTTTCCCCAACATATTTTTACTTTCTCCTTTCTATAAATCTCCATTTTCTTCTACTTTCTAATGTTCAGCTGATTACTTGCTTTCTATTTCACTGAGAAAATCAAAATAACCAAAGAGAGCTTTAATAAATTTCTAATATTATATCTATTCATTTATTAGTCAGAAAGTTTTGATCTTTTGGAGGAAGATAGGTTGCTAGTGTGCAAAGTAGCTGAAGATTTTCCAGTATTTTGTAGGGATACATATGAATAGTTTAAATTTTCATTATCTTTTTCATCTTTAAGGGATATACGTTTTGTTAACTTTAGACTTTTTTTCATTATTTTAAATTGAGACATAATGTACATACAATAAGCTTTATGGTTTTTAGTGTATATACTCTTAGTATATACATACACTGCATAGATAAAAGGATAAGCATGCACATTTTTGTAACCCACTACAACAATCAAGATATAGAACAGTCTTATCACTCCCCAAAATTTCTCTGTATTTTTTAGTCAGCTTTTCCCCTACCTCTGTCCTCTGGCAAATACTGATATGTTTTTCTGTCTCCTTAGTTTTTCCTTTTCAAGAATATCGTATAAATTGAATCACACGGTATGTAGCCTTTTGAGTCTGGCTACTACAACAATCAAGATATAGAACAGTCTTATCACTCCCCAAAATTTCTCTGTATTTTTTAGTCAGCTTTTCCCCTACCTCTGTCCTCTGGCAAATACTGATATGTTTTTCTGTCTCCTTAGTTTTTCCTTTTCAAGAATATCATATAAATTGAATCACACGGTATGTAGCCTTTTGAGTCTGGCTCCTTCCACTCATTCTAGTGCATTTGAGTCATTCCCACTGTTGATGCATGAGTAATTAATTTTTTTTTTATTGTTGATCAGTAGTATTCTGTTGTATGGATATGTATCACAGTTGGTTCATCCGTCCCCCGGTTGAGATATATTTGGGTTGTTACCAGTTTTTGGTGATTGTGAATAAAGTTTCCATAAACATTTGTTATAAAAATTCGTGAACAGCTTTTTTTGCAAACATATTTTCATGTTGCTTAGGAAACTAAGAGTGGACTTGCTGGGTGATATGGTAAGTGAATGTTTAATTTTATAAGCAATCACTGAACTGTTTTGCAAAGTGATTGTACCATTTTGCATTTCCATAGTGACTTAGAGTTCCAGTAGATCTGTGTCATTGACTTCCCTTAACATTGTCAGATTTCTTTATTTTAGACATTTTAATAGGTGTGTACTAGTATCTCATTATCGGGGAAGGCAATGGCACCCCACCCCAGTACTCTTGCCTGGAAAATCCAATGGACGGAGTAGCCTGGTGGGCTGCAGTCCATGGGGTCGCTAACAGTCGGATACGACTGAGCGACTGCACTTTCACTTTTCTCTTTCATGCATTGGAGAAGGAACTGGCAACCCACTCCAGTATTCTTGCCTGGAGAATCCCAGGGATGGGGGAGCCTGGTGGGCTGCCGTCACTGGGGTCACACAGAGTCAGACACAACTGGTGACTTAGCAGCAGCAGCAGTATCTCATTATGGTTTTAATTTGCATTTCCCTAAGAATCAAACATGTTGAGTATTGTATTTTTATGTTGAATATTAGCTTCATATTTCTAACTTTTGTAAAATAAAGAGTAAAATGGTAGTGAATTTACATTAATGTATTTTCTGAAATAAACAGAAATCCAGAAACAAAAATTTGCCTGAAATATTAGACTTTATTTTTCTGCCTTAAGTATTGAGCATAAGTTTTATTAATAGTATATATTTCAAAGAACAGTGTGAATATTTTTACATTTAGTAGATAATAAACTATTCCTACCTAACATCTGTTATCTAAAAAAATTGCTTAAACTATTTCACATAAATCAGTGTTAGTACCAACCTGAAGCACCAACATAATTTAAGTGGAAGATATGGAAGATAATTTATATGGAAGATAAATTACCTATTTAGAAAATATTTTTAGTATGTGACATATTTAATTATATAGGATGTAATTTGTTCTGTGCTTGCAACAGTTAAGATGCTTTTATCACATTATATGTTAAGTTAATGATGCATTCTCAATTAGCAGTGACCCTCATTCATAATGCATAATCTAAAAGTAAATAATGAACTTCATAGAGACCTGATAAGATCAGAGAGAATGGGTTATATAAAAATTTAGAACTTATATTGCGAAAGTATATAGTTGTTGGCACTAGGTATTGAATTTTAGCTATAAAAATAATTTTTTGTTTGATATAGAAAACCCAGGCTCAGGTTGGCTTAATCCATTTGGGGATTTAGGTTATCATCCTCCCCAATATGTGTTCAGAAAGAGGGTGAACCCTCTTTAAAAGAAGAAATCATCCAGAGTTTGTACAGCTTTTTACATACAGTCTTTTGCATTCAGTCAAAAATTACAGTACATGCCAAGTGATAGGATGGAATCACAGAAAGGCAAGAGGAAAAAAAGATAATGAAAAGAATCTCTAAGGTGATCCAGATTTAGAAGTATCAGAGAAGGGCTTTAAAACTTAAACTGTGACTAATATGTTTTAAAAAATGATATAAAAGGCAAAGGAAATAGAGAAAAAGAGAATTTTACTAAAGAATTGTAAACTGTGAAGAAGAAGCAAATGAAAATTCTAGAACTGAAAAATAGAGTAATTGATATAGAGAACATAGCACATAGGTTTGATGGAATAATAGAGGCAATAAAAGAGGTTAGTGAAATGGAAGACATCAGTAGAAAATATCATAGAAAAAAATGAAAAAAAGACTTGTGGGATATGATCTTTCTTAACTGGGATATAGATAGTGTTAGTCATAATAGAAAATTTAAAAATAGGTTCATTAAGACCTTTTGTTCCTTATAGACAGCGTTAAGAAAGTGAAAATAAGTCTGATAACTATGTACAGAATTCCTACTGATTAAGAAAAACAAACTAGTAGAAAAGAGTGCAGAGTGTTTGACTAGATACTTTATACACCAAAAAAGGATACCTAAGTGATCAAGAAACATATGAAAGGGTACTCAGTTTCCTTAGCCACCAGCAAAATTATGTAAGATTACAATTTGATACCACTTGCATATACTTTAGAATGGTGAAAATGAAAAATTCAGGTGGTACAAAGTACATTAGACCCTCTGTATCTGCAGTTCTGCATCCATGGGTACAGCCAACCAGAGATCAGAAATCCCATGTGATCTGCAGTTGATTGAAATTTGGCCTTTGGGGGATTTTGGTATCCACAGGGATTCCTGGGTCCAAGGGACTACTTGGTTACTGGATACTAAGGGATGACTGTACTTTAAAGGTTGTGGAGCTTTATACAATTGGAGCTCGAATATTATCCTGGTGGGTATGTAAGTTGGCACATCCATTTTTAGTAAACAGTATCTACCAAGGCTGCATGTGCACAAACTCCTTGATATGTCCTTTTAGTTTAACGCCTATATGTAAGAGAGATGTAACAGATGTTAAGCCAGCATCGTTATGAATAGCCCTAAACTGGGAACAACCCAGATTTCCATCAAGAGTTAAATAAATAAATTGTAGTACATTCGTATGAGAGAATGCTAGACATAGCATTATAAATAAATCTTAAAACCATAACATTGAAAGAAGCCAGACGCAAAAGAATACATACTATATGACTCCCTTTGTGTGAAGTTTATAAACAAGGCAAAATGTATTATCTGTTAGAAATCAGCATAGTAATTACTAATGGAGAAGGAGTAGGAGTGCCTCTTCAGTGCCTGTAACTCTTAAGTTCTATTTGTTGTTCGGGATCCCTGTTACACAGGTGTGTTCACTCAGAAAATTCATCAGTCTGCATTTTTACTTGGTGTACTTTTGTGTAGATTATATTGCATTTCAAGAAATTTGTTTTTAAAATATGGTGAGAGTACCTTCATTAACATTTTTAAAATATGCTTTAAAATTTCTGTAATAAGCAGTTAAGGCAGAACTAATATTGATGTTGGAAGTTGGATAGTGATTATTTTTGAGAGGTTAATGGCCAAGTGAGGTTTCATGAGGCACTTAGGAGATGCTGATAATGTTCTGTTTCTTTATTATGGATGCTTGTTACAAGCATTAGTAGGATTTGTGAAAATTCAGTGAACTGTGATTATGATTTGTTTGCTTTTCTGTATCACTGTTATTATATTCTAATAAAAAGTTCACTTGATAGTAAGAAGGGAGAAAAGAAAGAATTAGTTGAAATAAAATTTGCCTAGTGCTGGTAATTATTTAAACTGAGTGATGAGTACATGAGGGCTCTTTAAGAGTCTTCTCTCCTTTTATATATGTTTGAAGATAATCATAATAAAATTAAGATAAACTATAGGGACAGAGCAGATAATTGTTTGCCTGGAGAATGGGGAAGGAAATGACAGAGGGGCAGGAGGAAGGGATTATGTAGAAAAACAGGAAACTGTGGTTTTAGGTAAATTCATGATGCTTATTGTAGTGATGTTTTCAGAGTTGTATTCTTTTGTGAAAACTCATCAAATAGTCAAATAGTGTAAAAATGGAAGCAGACAGGTTTCAACAGATACACTACTATCATGGACATTTCCCGACAGATGTACTAAGGTACTTCTAAATGAGTTGATAAAAGCCCGGATTACCTGATGTATTTATTGGTCCACAGTTTGGGATTGCTCTGAGATAACAAGGTGCATGAATTTGATGCTAAAATTAAGCCACCGGTGTTCATTATTACCCTAACTTTGGGCAGAAGTTTCCTAGCCTTGCCAAATGAGGATAATTTACTTGACAAGAACAGAGTTGATTTAAATGTAAGAGTGCCCAGCATGTGTTTGGCGCATAGTAGGCGCTCTATAAAATGTTAAAATAATGACATAAATAAGACACATATTCTAGGTTGGAATGCGATTTCACCTGCAAGGTGACCCTTTAAAAAATAGAGTGCTTGGAGCAGACCACTTCATACCGTGTCCCTGGAACCTCTAGTGCTTGTGTTAGGCCCCGAACGGCCTAATCACGGGAGGCGTCGCTTCTCAGATCACCAAGACTTGAATTCGATGCAATCAGCAAGAGGATTTATTAAACCGGCGCGCCGGGGTTCGATCTTCCTCGAAAGGAACGAACCCCGATGCTAGTTACAGAGCAGTTTTTATACACCAAAAGCTACAAGCAGGTATAGGTGGGGTGAAGACAATCTCAGCAAACTGATTGGTGGGCATAACCTGACCTTTACAGAGATAGGTCTGGAAGCTACCAGGCTGAAACGGCTAACCGACCACCTCATACCTTGCGGCGGTTAGCCAATTTTCTAGAAAAGATTAACAGAAAAACAATTACCCGGGGGGTCCCTTCTAAGGCCAGGAAACTAGACTATAGGTTATCAGATAGGGGGCAGGTTCCTTTTCCATGAGTCATGACTAGCCCTTAAGAAACAGAATAAAGGGTTGCTTTAAAATTTAACTTTTTCTCTTCACTTGCTCCTTCTCTTTCGCTGTTTAACTGACAACTGAATTCAGAGAAGGTAACTGTTGAAATAGTCACTGATTGAGTCAGACCACCTGGATTCTTTGCGTGAAAGTTCTATTATGTTCCTTATTCACATTAAAGCATCTATTAATACACTGTACTTATCAAACATTTTGTATGTGAAGTATAAGTGTAGGTTGCAGTTAACATAAAAAGGCAAATCACAGTATTGTGGCAGAACAATAGAGACAGTGTTATGGGTGGGTAGACAGCTAAAGGATCTTGATTAGCTCTGATGAGAAGGATTTTATTGATGAACAGAGTATTTGTTGAGAGAATGACCCTTCACTCTTTGATATCCTAGTTAATTAAAAAATAAAACAAAGCAAGAATGAAAGCTAATATGTATTTGTGCAGTCTTACATGAAGACAGTGGCCCAGATAAGAAAGAAAATAAGCTGATAATGAGTTTCTTTCTTTTATGGGATGGGGTATAAGGGATTCAGTATAGAGTCTATTCTATGTATTCTTGCCACCTCTTCTTAATATCTTCTGCTTCTGTTAGGTCACTACCTTTTTGGCCTTCATTGAGGCCATCTTTGCATGAAATGTTCCCTTTGTATGTCTAATTTTCTGGAAGAGATCTCTAGTCTTTCCCATTCTATTGTTTTCCTCTATTTCTCTGCACTGATCCCTGAGGAAGGCTTTATCTCTCCTTGCTATTCTTTGGAACTCTGCATTCAAATGGGTATATCTTTCCTTTTCTCCTTTGCTTTTCACTTCCCTTCTTTTCACAGCTATTTATAAGGGATCCTCAGACAGCCATTTTGCTTTTTTGCATTTCTTTTTCTGGAGGATGGTCTTGATTCCTGTCTCCTGTACAGTGTCACAAACCTTCGTCCATAGTTCATCAGGCACTCTATCAGATCAAGTCCTTTAAATCTATTTCTCACTTCCACTGTATAATCATAAGGGATTTGATTTAAGTCATACCTGAATGGTCAAGCTGGTTTTAGAAAAGGCAGAGGAACCAGAGATTAAATTGCCAACATCCGCTGGATCATAGAAAAAGCAAGAGAGTTCCAAAAAAAATCTATTTCTGCTTTATTGACTATCCCAAAGCCTTTGACTGTGTGGATCACAATAAACTGTGGAAAATTCTGAAAGAGATGGGAATACCAGACCACCTAACTGCCTCTTGAGAAATCTGTATGCAGGTCAGGAAGCAACAGTTAGAACTGGACATGGAACAACAGACTGGTTCCAAATAGGAAAAGGAGTATGTCAAGGCTGTATATTGTCACCCTGCTTATTTAACTTATATGCAGAGTACATCACAAGAAACGGTGGGCTGATAGAAGCACAAGCTAGAATCAA
>SJYX01012588.1:596329-774875 GCA_006410675.1 Oreotragus oreotragus | reverse complement strand
CCATTCTGAAGGAGATCAACCCTGAGATTTCTTTGGAAAGAATGATGCTAAAGCTGAAACTCCAGTACTTTGGCCACCTCATGGGAAGAGTTGACTCATTGGAAAAGACTCTGATGCTGGGAGGGATTGGGGGCAGGAGGAGAAGGGGACGACCGAGGATGAGATGGCTGGATGGCATCACGGACTCGATGGATGTGAGTCTGAGAGAACTCCGGGAGATGGTGATGAACAGGGAGGCCTGGCGTGCTGCGATTCACGGGGTCGCAAAGAGTCGGACACGACTGAGCCACTAAACTGAACTGAATTGAACTGATTCACAATGAAAACCAGGTTGAAGGCCAACAAACAGAGGCCCAGAGCCCCAGGGACTTCCTCAAGTTCACAGCGTCAGGAAACCAGGCCCCTTTTCTATTTAAATAAACAGGAGGGAAGAATACAAGGTGAGGTATATTTGCACATGAATAAATGTGTATATGCCTGTGTGCTTTCCACTCATGCGATCCTAATGCCATGACAATGAGACTGACAACCTCTATTTTGATGTTGTCATTTGGGAAGTAAGAATTAGGTCACTGTTGTCAGGGGGCCAGGAGCCCAGGTCACGGACATAAAGATGGTATTTGCTACTTGATGATCCACAGGTCTGTTGCTGACCCCCTGAATAGCCATAGGCATGATACCACTGTTTGCATTATATTATAAAAAGGCATCTCTCTCAGAAGATGAATTACCAGTTGTTAAAAGGACCAGATGCTGAAGCTGAAGTTCCAATACTTTGGCCACCTGATGTGAAGAACCAACTCACTGGAAAAGACCCTGATGCCGGGTAAGATTGAAGGCAGGAGGAGAAGGGGGTGACAGAGGACATGATGGCTAGATGGCATCATTTCTCAAGGACATGAGTTGGAGCAAACTCCGGGAGATAGTGAAGGACAGAGGAGCCTGGCGTGCTGCAGTCCATGGGGTGGCAGGCTTGGTCGTGACTTAGCGACCGAACAACAACAGGCCCTTCCTCCAGGCCAGGGCCCTGGACAGGCCCCTCCTCCAGGCCAGTGCCCTGGACAGGCCCCTCCTCCAGGCCAGTGCCCTGGACAGGCCCTTCCTCCAGGCCAGTGCCCTGGACAGGCCCTTCCTCCAGGCCAGTGCCCTGGCGCAGCCATGCCCTGGACAAGCCCCTCCTCCAGGCCAGTGCCCTGGCGCAGCCGTGCCCTGGACAAGTCCCTCCTCCAGGCCAGTGCCCTGGCGCAGCCATGCCCTGGACAAGCCCTTCTTCCAGGCCAGTGCCCTGGCGTAGCCATGCCCTGCACAAGCCCTTCCTCCAGGCCAGTGCCCTGGCTCAGCCGTGCCCTTCCTCCAGGCCAGTGCCCTGGCGCAGCCGTGCCCTTTCTCCAGGCCAGTGCCCTGGACAAGCCCCTCCTCCAGGCCAGTGGCCTGGCGCAGCCATGCCCTGCACAAGCCCTTCCTCCAGGCCAGTGCCCTGGCGCAGCCATGCCCTGGCGCAGGGGGCTTAAACAGAAGACCCAGAGTCAATTTCTGCTCCCTGCTCATCATCTCTGAGGCTCTCCATGAGCAGAGAACTGTGCTCTGTAGATACGCCTCACTCTCAAGAAGCAGAGCATCCCAGGGTGATCAGCCAGTGGTACCCAGACAGGCAGAGGAGCGGAAGGAATGCAAGTCGAAGTGTGTTCTCCCAGCCACCTTGCCCCGCCTCCAGATCCTAAAATCAATTAGGAAATCTCTACTCTGAGCAGACGAGACCAAGGTTTTCTGACACCAAACAGGATCACGTGTGGAGGGAGTCGGGCCCTTGGCAGACGCTACTGGGAGTTGGAGATGCATGCCGGCGTGTTTTGTGTTTGCAGTTTTTCAGCTGAGTACTTTGTGTTTACATTGGAATTAATCCAGGCCCATAAAACAAGTGCTATATCAACACAACAGATGTACTGACGATACATTAAAAGGTGATTCCCTTCACAACGAGAATCCACCCACTAGCTGGAGACCGAAGCAGGTATCTTCTGGATTTCTCTAGAAGAGGCCCTTCTACGATATGAAATATTGGGTGGGGGGGGCAAGCCCTCATGTAGGGAAGCTGTTAAAGGAACAGATTCTGGGGTCGGATCAACCCTGCGTGGACCTCTGCCTCTGCCCCTTGATCAGGACCAGCTATAGAATTCCCAGGCCTGGTGCAAGAAGGAAATGCAGGGCACCATATTAAAAATGTATCAAGCATATTCAAATTCCTTGAATTATTAAGAATAATTTAAAAATCATTAAGAACCCCAAGCAGAGGTTTAGACAACATCTGGGGTCCTTCAAAGCACGGGGACCCGCGTGAACGTACAGGGAACATGCCCACAAAGCTGAACTTGCCCTCAATAAAAGGGATTCGGTTTGACATTTCCAAAACAGGGATGTTAATGATATTAATTTAATAGGGTTGTTGTAAGAATCAAAGAAGGAAATGAATCTTAGACTGCACACTGGCCCATACTCTCAATAATGTTAATTATTAGCATGCGTTAAAGTGTGAGTACGATCTCTTTTGTATCATCCAAACAAAATGCCCCATCTGTATAAATATTTAATATTTCCTCGCCAACAGCTCTGAGGTCTGTTAAATTCCTGCAGAGAAAACAAAGCTAGATTAAAAAAAAAAAAAAAAAAGACATTCCAAAGAGCTGAAAGAAGAAAGCTATTCAAAAGATGTGATGTATCAAAATACAAAGAGGGTGAAGGATGGGAGGAATGCATCTTTGGATGTTCCAAAGTGGGGAAAGACAAACAAAACGTATTTTAGCTAAAACCTAACCCTTTGGTAGATGGGGGCTCAGAATAGAGATTTTCCAATTAAAATCTAACTGTTCCTGGGTTTCCTTGGTGGCTCAATGGTAGAATCCGCCTGCCAATGCAGGAGACAGGGGTTCGATCCCTGAGGCGGGAAGATCTCACATGCCGCAGAGCAACTAAGCCCAGGCATCCCAGCTCCTGAGCCTGTGTGCCGCAACTACTGAAGCCCTGCGCTCTGGAGTGTGTCCTGCACAACAAGAGAAGCCACCACAATGAGAAGGCTGGGCACCACAGCCAGTTGCGCGCTGCAACTAGAGAAAAGACCGTGCCGCGACACAGACCCAGGACAGCCACAAATCAATCAATCAATCAAGTCATTTAAAAACCTAACTGTTCCTAATACTTGATGGCACCTATTCGTTTGAAAGATATAGTCCCATTTCAATTAAAAGCTAAAACATAGTCCTTCTAGATATATAACCCTAAGATGGTGGAGACTATACCTGTCTTGTTCACCGTATCACATCTGTCACATAATTTGTGCCCCACAAATCACTACCGAATAAATTAATGTATCTGTGAGCAAAACACGGAAACAAGGATTTTTCTATGGGAAAGGGGTTGGCCAAGGGCTGACTCCATACAGAGAGGACAGTCATCGACCCTGCAGTCCCTGGTGGAACTGTCCTGGGTCCATCCTTGTCTGGAGGACTTCCCTGGGACCTAGAAGGTCAAAAGGAAGGTCAGAAAGAAGAAAATATAGATTGGCAATTGCATGTGTTCCTGGTGGACTTGCGTGGGTGCAAAAATGACTGGATCAGCTGAGGCAAAACCTCATTCCTCTATCGTATCTCAAGCTCCATCCACATACTTGTTTTTGAGCAGAGGTGAGTTGCTGCTGCTGCTGCTGCTGCTAAGTCACTTCAGTCGTGTCCGACTCTGTGTGACCCCATAGAGGGCAGCCCACCAGGCTCCACCGTCCCTGGGATTCCCCAGGCAAGAATACTGGAGTGGGTTGCCATTTCCTTCTCCAATGCATGGAAGAGAAAAGTGAAAGTGAAGTCACTCAGTCTGTCTGACTGTTAGCGACTCCATGGACTGCAGCCCACCAGGCTCCTCCGTCCATGGGATTTTCCAGGCAAGAGTACTGGGGTGGGGTGCCATTGCCTTCCCCGAGAGGTGAGTTACGGATGGTATTTNGGGGGGGCAAGCCCTCATGTAGGGAAGCTGTTAAAGGAACAGATTCTGGGGTCGGATCAACCCTGCGTGGACCTCTGCCTCTGCCCCTTGATCAGGACCAGCTATAGAATTCCCAGGCCTGGTGCAAGAAGGAAATGCAGGGCACCATATTAAAAATGTATCAAGCATATTCAAATTCCTTGAATTATTAAGAATAATTTAAAAATCATTAAGAACCCCAAGCAGAGGTTTAGACAACATCTGGGGTCCTTCAAAGCACGGGGACCCGCGTGAACGTACAGGGAACATGCCCACAAAGCTGAACTTGCCCTCAATAAAAGGGATTCGGTTTGACATTTCCAAAACAGGGATGTTAATGATATTAATTTAATAGGGTTGTTGTAAGAATCAAAGAAGGAAATGAATCTTAGACTGCACACTGGCCCATACTCTCAATAATGTTAATTATTAGCATGCGTTAAAGTGTGAGTACGATCTCTTTTGTATCATCCAAACAAAATGCCCCATCTGTATAAATATTTAATATTTCCTCGCCAACAGCTCTGAGGTCTGTTAAATTCCTGCAGAGAAAACAAAGCTAGATAAAAAAAAAAAAAAAAAAAGACATTCCAAAGAGCTGAAAGAAGAAAGCTATTCAAAAGATGTGATGTATCAAAATACAAAGAGGGTGAAGGATGGGAGGAATGCAAAACCTAACCCTTTGGTAGATGGGGGCTCAGAATACAGATTTTCCAATTAAAATCTAACTGTTCCTGGGTTTCCTTGGTGGCTCAATGGTACAGAATCCGCCTGCCAATGCAGGAGACAGGGGTTCGATCCCTGAGGCGGGAAGATCTCACATGCCGCAGAGCAACTAAGCCCAGGCATCCCAGCTCCTGGGCCTGTGTGCCGCAACTACTGAAGCCCTGCGCTCTGGAGTGTGTCCTGCACAACAAGAGAAGCCACCACAATGAGAAGGCTGGGCACCACAGCCAGTTGCGCGCTGCAACTAGAGAAAAGACCGTGCCGCGACACAGACCCAGGACAGCCACAAATCAATCAATCAATCAAGTCATTTAAAAACCTAACTGTTCCTAATACTTGATGGCACCTATTCGTTTGAAAGATATAGTCCCATTTCAATTAAAAGCTAAAACATAGTCCTTCTAGATATATAACCCTAAGATGGTGGAGACTATACCTGTCTTGTTCACCGTATCACATCTGTCACATAATTTGTGCCCCACAAATCACTACCGAATAAATTAATGAATCTGTGAGCAAAACACGGAAACAAGGATTTTTCTATGGGAAAGGGGTTGGCCAAGGGCTGACTCCATACAGAGAGGACAGTCATCGACCCTGCAGTCCCTGGTGGAACTGTCCTGGGTCCATCCTTGTCTGGAGGACTTCCCTGGGACCTAGAAGGTCAAAAGGAAGGTCAGAAAGAAGAAAATATAGATTGGCAATTGCATGTGTTCCTGGTGGACTTGCGTGGGTGCAAAAATGACTGGATCAGCTGAGGCAAAACCTCATTCCTCTATCGTATCTCAAGCTCCATCCACATACTTGTTTTTGAGCAGAGGTGAGTTGCTGCTGCTGCTGCTGCTGCTAAGTCACTTCAGTCGTGTCCGACTCTGTGTGACCCCATAGAGGGCAGCCCACCAGGCTCCACCGTCCCTGGGATTCCCCAGGCAAGAATACTGGAGTGGGTTGCCATTTCCTTCTCCAATGCATGGAAGAGAAAAGTGAAAGTGAAGTCACTCAGTCTGTCTGACTGTTAGCGACCCCATGGACTGCAGCCCACCAGGCTCCTCCGTCCATGGGATTTTCCAGGCAAGAGTACTGGGGTGGGGTGCCATTGCCTTCCCCGAGAGGTGAGTTACGGATGGTATTTTGTCTTTTAGTTTCTTGATCTAACCAGCCAGTTTCCCGCATCTCTGTGTAGCTTGCCTTCACACACCAAGGCAGAGAGTATAATCCAAAAGGTGGCTTTCATTCACTCTTCCTCAAATGCATGGCAATTCTGGATTGTATGAATTCAACTTGATTATATGTATAAGAGCCTATAATACACACATATGATTGGGAAATAGGGCAAGGGGAAAAGGACAAAACATGAATTTGGATGTAAAAGCATGGGAGGCTACCTTCTAGTGAAAAGATACAGTTTTAGGAGACTCTGGGAAGACACTGATCACAGAGGTCCACCCTGGGAGCAGGCGCCCCATCTCCGTCGCCACCATTCTGTCTACTGACCCCAGCGGCCTTCCCCACTTGCCACTGACTGCGGTTTTCTTAATCATAACGTTCTCCCTGCTGAGACAGCAACCCTTCCTCCCCGCCTTTTCTGAGGGACAACTTCTGTCCCTCCTCTGAAGATTCTGTTTGGAGAACTTCCACTCTGGGAAGTGATCCTTAAGGTTATAGGCCCTCCTCTGTGCATCCTAATTTCACCAAAATGCTTGGTATTTAAATCACTGGTTACAGATGACCTCTACCTCATTGAAAGTGAGTCTTACTTGCCCAGTCGTGTCTGACTCTTTGCACCCACCAGGCTCCTCTGTCCATGGAATTCTCCCATTAGCCTGCAGATTTCTCAAGGGCAAGGATGCTCCCTTGTGTGTGTGTGTGTACGTGTGTGTGTGTGTGCGGGTGTGTGTGTGTGCGTGCGCGCTCAGTGGCTTGACTAGTGATTCGTATAAAGTGGATGCTTATGTTTATGAAAGCGTATGTGGTGTCTATAGAGGCAGCTATGATGCGGTGTCTAGAAGGCAGCTCCTGCCTTCCTAGAGTTCCCAGGTGACTACAATATGAACACAATAGCTCCCAGGAGGTCTGGTCCCAGCTCCCTCCTCAGTCGTAGGTCTGTATGTAATGTTTAATGCCCCTTTCGTGGATCACAGCCTCCACATGAAGAGGCTTGTGTAACTCAAGGACGCTATGAGCCATGTGATGTGGAGGCAACCAAGGAAGTCAGGTCCTAGCAAAGAGTTCTGACAAAACACGGTCCACTGGAGGGGGGAATGGTGACTCACTCCAGTACTCTTGCCGCTGGAATCCCATGGACAGTATGAAAAGGCAAAAAGACACAACCCTGGAAGATGCCCCCCACCTCCTCAGAAGATGTCCAACATGCTACTGGAGAACAGTGGAGAAACAGCTCCAGTAAGAATGAAGTGGCTGAACCAAAGCAGAAACGACACTCAGCTGTGTATGTGTCTGATGGAGAGAAGTCTGATGCTATAAAGCCAGCCTAAAGGAAATCAACCCTGAATATTCATTAGAAGGACAGTTGCTGAAGCTGAAGCTCCAATACTCTGGCCACCTGATGGGAAGAGCCGACTCACTGGCAAAGACCCTGATGCTGGGAAATATCGAAGGCAACAGGAAAAGGAGAAGGCAGAAGATGAGATGGTTAGATAGCATCACTGACTCAATGGACATGAGCTTGAGCAAACTTGGGGAGATAGTAGAGGACAGAGGAGCCTGGTTGTGCTGCAGCCCATGGGCTTGCAAAGAGTCAGACATGACGTGAGCAACAATGCCCTCTGATGAACTCTCATTCTTGGATCAAAGTCATAAGTCATGATCACAACCTGTGACACCCTTTCTGCCCCCTACATGTTTTAAATGGACTTGGACCACTTTTCAGCTCCAGTTTAAGGACCTCTCTCACACTCACCTGCCTACCACAGGCCCTTTGCACGTGCCAGTCTTGCCATCTGGAATGCTTTTCTCATCCCTCTTTGCTTAATACCTTTTTACCTTTTGATGTCAACTCAAACATCAGCTCCTTCAGAAAGCCCTCCCTGACCAACCCAAATGAAACTTGTCGCCTGTGTGACTACTACAGTTGTACATTTATTTTTGAGATTATTTCATTCAGGTTTTTTCTCTCCCACTAGACCTTCTATATAATAATAAGATCTTATAAATACGATTACACATACTTTGCTGTCTTTTAGATCCTCAGCAACATAGAAAGGGCTCAAAACATTTAGTTGAGTGAATACATAAAGAAATTGAGTGGCACCTTCTACAGGGATGACCCCAGGTCTAGGACATCAACTATTTATCACTTGTATGTGTTACTGATAATAGAGTAACAGAGAAAGCAAACATTTGCATTCCATTGCCAGAGAACCAAGCTAACCTCTCTTCCCAGGTGGCTCAGTGGTATAGAACCTGCCTGCTAATGCAGAAGACCTAAGAAACACGGGTTCGAGCCCTGGGTCAGGAGGATCCCCTAGAGGAGGAAATGGCAACCCACTCCATATTCGTGCCTGGAGAATCCCATGCACAGAGGAGCCTGGCTGGCTACAGTCCATGGGGTCCCCAAGAGTCAGACACGACTGAGCAACTGAGCACGCACAGAAGCTAACCTCACACGATAGGAAGCAATCAGCTGTTCTAGGTATGACGAGGACCAATCAGGCACCCTTTCTTGTTCTAAGAACTCAATTCAGGTTACCTACCTACTAATGTGGGCCGATGCGTTCTCAGATGATGTGTTTTTCGTGGAAATTGTCAAGCCACATTGTTACCCTAAATAGGATATTACTAAAGTGCTTTAACCAAGCCAGCTGGAAGGCCTGACATTTTATCCATATTGTTATTTATATACATATTTACGGCTGCCACCTGCCTGTAACTTGGCTGTGTCATAAAGCAGTGTTGTTCTCCTGTTTCATTATACTTTGACATTTTACTGTAAGTGCGTTGCTTCCCATTCCTTAGTTTTCAATTGCTCCGCAGCCACTCTTGAATTATACTGTCTTGGTAATAGAATAAAAGTCTTTCTCTGTGCTTAGACTACTCATCTCTGTCTCTTTCTCTCTCCCCACCGCCTCCTATACCCAGACGGTACAAGCCATGGCTGCCACATGTAACAATGATAGCCCAGCTTCTGGTGCTTGAATGAACCCCCACAAACTCCATCAAGTTAGATTAGGGAATTGGGAATCGAGTAGGAGGGCTGGCCAGTGGTCTCCATGGAAGCCCATGGATATTTGGTTATGCCCCCACAAGATGTGAGAGTTGGACTATAAGGAAGGCTGAACACCAAAGAATTGATGCTTTCGAACCATGGTATTGGAGAAGACTCTTGAGAGCCCCTTGGACTCTAAGGAGATCAAACCAGTCAGTCCTAAAGGAAATCATCCCTAAATATTCATCGGAAGGACTGATGGTGAAGCTTAAGCTCCAACACTTTGGCCACCTGATGAGAAGAGCCAACTCATTAGAAAGGACCCTGATGCTAGGAAAGACTGAGGGCAGGAGGAGAAGGGGGCGACAGAGAATGAGAGGGTTGGATGGCATCACTGATGCAATGGACATGAGTTTGAACAAACTCTGGGAGATGGTGGAGGACAGGGAAGCCTGGTGTGCTGTGGTCCACGGGGTCACAAAGAGTCAGACACGACACAGCAACTGCAAGATGGGAAAGAGATATTTCCTAGCTCAAAACAGTTCTGCAAGAAGACAGACATGAAGGAAAAGCCAAGCATTCAGTGAAAGGCAGATAGGTTTCATTTCCAAATGTGGGCACTGTCCAGTCTCAGAAAGTATGTGCTGCTCACCGGGAATGGAAATGCTGGATTCTGAGAGCAAGGGAGAAGCAGGAGTGTGGAGATCTCATGAGTTAATGTGTTGAGTTGTGTTGTGCAGCGCAGGGCACTGGCCCTGTGGTCTTAAGCCTGTGGTGGATGCAGTCAAGGGCCAGCCCACCTAAGTCAAGTTCACCATCACCCTAGTCAACCAGGTTGAGGCTAATAGGGCTTTCATTTCAGTTTCCTAAACTATGACATCCTCTCTTATTCTAAGATCTCCGTGCAATTCAGATCATGCTACCTACTAATGTGGCCCAATTCATTCTCAAATGATGTGCTTTCAATCATTTGTTCAAACTCATGTCCACGGATATCCTTAAGCCACATTGTTAGCCTAAATGTCAAAAGAAATGACATTTTGTGTTCATTGCAAGGAAGAAACATGCTTTCAGGTCATTCCCTGCAGGGTTTGCACAGAATCATTGCAGAACAAAAGCTCATGATAAAGTGGAATTCAATCTAATTTTAATATCTAAAGAGAAGTGAAAGTCGTTCAGTCATGTCCGACTCTTTGCGACCTCATGGACTATACAGTCCATGGAATTATCCAGGCTAGAATACTGGAGTGGGTAGCCTTTCCCTCCTCCAGGGGATCTTCCCAACCCAGGGATCAAACCCAGGTCNAATTTTAATATCTAAAGAGAAGTGAAAGTCGTTCAGTCATGTCCGACTCTTTGCGACCTCATGGACTATACAGTCCATGGAATTATCCAGGCTAGAATACTGGAGTGGGTAGCCTTTCCCTCCTCCAGGGGATCTTCCCAACCCAGGGATCAAACCCAGGTCTCCTGCATTGCAGGCTGATTCTTTATCAGCTGAGCCACAAGGGAAGCCCTTTAATATCTAAAGTCCTGTCCAAAATGCCTCCACAGAAATCCTAGGAAAGCAATGCCTCTGTCCTGCTGCTCCACACCGTACCCCTGAAGTGTGTGCACCTCCTCCCTTCGGAAACTGGCTGCCCTGTTCAGGATTCCCCTCCCTTCCGACTTTAACCAGCCACCTGTGTGTCCTGGTGAGCCAGTTACCCTCCTTGTCACTCAGGGACTCTCAGCAGCCTCTGAGTTCACTGCTCAGGAGTGAAGCCCAGGTCAGATCTCATCAGAGCAGTGATTGAAGGAGGCGGTCCCCTCTCTGTTTCACAGGCTGGCGTTCAAGCTACCAACCCACACTCTAATCCCTGCCCCGAAACCCACCAGCTCTCCTGTTCTCTCACTGCTATTGTTGAATTCCATCAGATGGTTTTCCCCTCCTCCCAGGCTGGATCCCTGGATTCTACCTGCTGTCACAGAACCCCATCAATGTCCACCAATGTAGGATCACCAGTCTCTCCCCTTAAACCTTCCTCCCGCAGCCTGAAGACCTAATTAATCATTAATGTCCATGTCTGGAGGGCTTCCCAGGTGGACACAGTGGTAAAGAATTCACCTGTTGATGCAGGAAATGCCAGAGACACTGGTTGGATCCCTGGGTTGGCAAGATGCCCTGGAGAAGGAAATGGCAACCCACTCCAGTATCCTTGTCTGGAAAATTCCATGGACAGAGAAGCCTGGTGCACTGCAGTCCATGGGGTCTCAAAGAGTCAAGACATGACTGTATGACTGAGCATGCACTCATATATCCATGCCTGGCACCTGGTAGGCCTTAATTGATGCCAATGCTCTTCCACCCACTTTAAAGGCACAAGGAGAAGGGAGAAAAGGTGAGGGTTCTGGGGACAAGCACTTAAGTCCCAGATAAGCCAGCAATTCTCTTTTTCTCCTTAAGAAACTCACCCAGGCTCTGCTGCAGTCTACATGTTTGTATTCACACCACCAAATTCATAGGCTGAAATTCTGACCCTCACTGTGGTGGTGTTAGGAGGTGGGGTCTTTGTGGGGTGATTCAGTGACAAGGATGGAGCCCCTGTGAATAGGATTAGTGCCCTCCTAAAAGAGGTCCCCCTCCCCCACCACAATGCCTCCTACCATGTGAAGACACAGAAAAGAAATAGTCATCTGTGAACCAGGTTGAACCAGGTAGCAGATCCTCACCAGGGCTGAACCTGCCAGCACCTTGACCTTGGACCTCCAGCTTCTAGAACTGTGAGAAACAAGTTTCTGTTGTACATAAACCACCCAAACATGGGATTCTGTGACAGTCACCAAGGAACCAAAGCAGGCTCCGGGGGCCATTGTTTCATCCTCTGTAATGTCACGGGGGGTTAACGTCAAGCCCTCACAGAGTTAACATTCTCCAAGGGGCAGGATTTAATCTCCACAGGTGCTTCTTCTGAACTGTTTCTCTGTAATTCTCTCCTTTATTTACACTTTAGCCTGGGTGTCCTCCTTCCTTCCTCCCACCCTCCTATCAGCCACAAATCGGCTCTTGCCAATAGCACTGCCAGCAGCTGAACAACAGGAGCATTTGCCATCTGTCTCTGCCGAGACTGAACCCCGTGCTGCTGCAGCTGGTGACTTTCAACACCCCCCTGAGGGGGCTTCAGGGTGGAGAGGGAGGCACTCTGCGCTCCACTGGTGGAACGGGTCTTTAGATAGTCAGGTGCTTTCAGAACTGATTCCATGATCCCAATCCTTGCCTCTCTTCATATCTAGAAAGTCACTAAATGCTTCATGATGACATCAGCTCCTCGTGCCTAGCAGAAAGCCGTCTGTGAGATAAGCGCTTGATTGCACTGAAGTTCCCCTCCACGAAAGCCTTACGTTGCCACGTTCCCCTGCTGCCTCTGCAAAGCAGTGTCTCAGGGCTACCCGAGGTGCCGTCACCCGGGCTGCAGTCCTCATCTGCCCCAAATAAAACTACCCGCAACGCTCACATCGTGCATCTTTTTAGTCGACACTGCCTTCCTTCCATCTTCTCTTTCCTCCCTATCTATCTTTGAGATATATATATATATATTTTTTATTTTTTCTGCATTCCAGGGCATGTGGGACCTTTGTTCTCTGACTAGGGATCAAACCTATGCCCCCTGAAGTGGAATTTCAGAGTCTACCACAGGACTGCCTGGGAAGCCCCACTCCCATCTTTGGCCGTTCCCTCTGGGTTCTCCAAACACAGTCGTCTCTGCTGTCAATCTTCATCTTCCATCTTTCCCCTGATCCTCCCACATCAGCAGCGAGGATGAGAAACAGGCTCTGAAGGCCACACCCAGAAAGGCTCTGGGGAGACGGCTCCCCTGGATGGCTCTCCCACCGTGTCTCCGCTCCACCCTGATGTGGCACCATCTTCATGAGAGAGCCAGAGACACAGTCCTCCATCTCTCCCTGCTCTTGTCTTTCAACAGCTTTCCTCCTCGCATGCCTTCAAACACCCTACAGTTCATACTTACAGTGTCTGTTGTCATCAGAGCAAGCTCCCTGAAGCATTTCTCTTTATGGTACAGAGGTGGTGCTTCCAGTCACTGGAAGAAGCAAACACATTCCTTTCTCCCAACTAACAGCATCCATGAAACAAGTTAGCCCTGAGACCCCACTGGGTACCAGTCCCTGTTCTAGGCATGATGAGGGGGCAGGGAGTACACAGGCCTGAATGTAGTAGAGCTTACTTTTTAAGATTTTTTTATATGGATCATTTTTACAGTATTTATTGAAACTGTTACAATATTGCTTCTGTTTCAACTTTTTAAATTTATTTATTTTTAATTGAAGGATCATTGCTCTACAGTATTGTGCTGGTCTCTGCCATATATCACCATGAATCAGCCACAGGTATACACACGTCCCCTCCCTCTTAAACCTCTCTCCCGTCTCCCATCCCATCCCACTCTTCTAGGTTGTTACAGAGCCCTGGTTTGGCTTTCCTGAGTCATACAGCAAATTCCCACTCTCTGTTTTACATAAGGTCATGTATGTTTTCATTTGGCCATGAAACATGTGAGATCTCAGCTCCCTGACCAGGGATCAAACACACGCCCCCTGGACTGGAAGGTGAAATCTTAACCACTGCATCACCGGGACAGCCCCCGGACTGTGAGTGAAGGGACGGTACTAAACAAGGAAACAGAGCACCCACGGAACACGGCAAGGCTATGACAGAGGGTGATGGACTAGCTCATGACTCACGGAGCCGCGCACTCCTGACAAGGGGGCATTTCAGCAAGAGCTGGGTGGACACTGAGCAAACTCCCTGTTTGGAAGATCTGAGTGGAGAGTGCTCCAGGCAGGAAAAAAAAAAAAAAAAAAATTAGCCAAAGTGAAAGTGCAGAGTGCAAAGTGCTACCCACAGGCAGCATTAATTGCAGGAAAATGAAGAAATAAAAAGTCCCAACACTGTTCACTCCAAAGATTTTAAAGAGTAAGCAGAGAAGACCTGGGTCTGTCCAGAAATATGGAACTTGGGGGGGGGGGGAGGCATTTTTCTCCGACAATGGAATTCCATGCCTTCCAGAACACAGCCAGTGCTTTCTGATCCCTGAGCAGACAGGGGAAAGACAGAGTAAGTCCCTCCAGGACAATCTCCAGACCTCAGGATTCTTCTCCTTTGGGAAACCTGCAAATACCTTCTCCTCCAGCCTCATCTTAGAGCATCTCCCCATATACCTGGCTCGGGACTCTTCCTTGTTTCTCAGCACATTCTCCAAAACTGAATGGAAACCCTGGGGATTAGCAACCAAATCTATGGCTCACTGGGCTAGTCCTCCTCTGGCCTCCTGACCAATCTCTCAAGCATGGCCTCCTGAGAATGCCTTCCACACTGCACAAACACAGCCTGCCCATCTGCCGATGCCAAGATCCTGCCCGTGCACGGGAGTTCCTTTTTCCAGGCACTGACATGTGGTAGAGTGCTAGAAAGAGCAGGGGAACAAGCCATCTGTCCACTGCATCAACTCCTTGAGCTTTTGATGAGTTCTAAGCTCATCCCTCTCTTTGCATTGCCTTTTTCCACACTGGCTACCTTTGCTTGGAGTACTGGGTTGAAGAGGATCCTTCCAACAACTCCTGTCCACCTTGCCGCGTGACCTTATTTGAAAATACAGTCTTTGCAGATGTCATTAAGATAAAGTCACACTGGATTAGGGTAAGCCCTCAATTCAATGACTAGTGTCTTTATAAAGGACTTCCCTGGTGGTCCAGTGGTTAAGAATCCACCTTGCAATGCGGGGGACACGGGTTCGACCCCTGGTCAGGGAACTAACATGCCACATGCCTTGGAACAGCTAAGCCCATGCGCCACAATTACTGAGCCTGGGCACCACAACCAAGCAGCCCATGGGCCACGAGGAAAGCTCCCACACGATGCAATGAAGATCCATGTGTTGCCACTGAGACTCAATGAAGCCAAATCAATATTTTAAAAAGAAGGCTGTGTGATAACACAGACACAGAGAGAGGGAAGAAGGTCACATGAAGACAGATGCAGAGTCATGAGTCAAGGTGGACGGAGGGGCGCTGGGCACTGTGAGAAGCTGGGAGAGGGGAACGGGCATTTACTCCCTCAGAGACCTCCGACAGAATCCCTCCAGGGCACACTTGGATTTCAGGCTTCAGACTCCCAGAACTGAGCGAGAAGACGGTTCTGTGTTCCTCAGCCACTCCACACGTACTCATTTGTTACACAGCCTAGCAAACTGATAACACTTGGACACCTCTGTTCATCTTTCAATTCTCAGGGGAACAGCCCATCTGAAGAGCAGCCTTCAGGGGCCTAGACAGCAGTGGTTTTCACACTTTTCTGTGCCCAGATCATGGGAGGTGGATGGCTCTTAAGACAAAGCCCTGCATTCTAACCCCAGAGGCACTAATTCAGCAGTTCTGCAAGGAGAGGGCCCAGGAAACTGCATGGTGAACAAGCTGAATGCTGACCCCTCCCCAGCTGATGCAATCACAGGTAATACAGAGAACACAGTGAGGAAACTGCTGTAAACGAGGTCAATTCAACTACAACGCCCACTTGCCTTTCCCCTACAAGCTCCAAGACCTTGAGCCAATGCATTAAACTCGCATTAAACTTGACTCTTTGTCCAGAGATTAGTCCAGCTGAGGCAGAGGCTCATAGAGAGGAAGAGCAGGAGCCTCAAGGTGAAGTTTGGAGTCCAGTTGACCACTTCATAAAATTAGCTTCGTGGCTGCAAGATGTCACTGTGAAACAGAGGTGGGTAAACAGGGATGGACAGAGGAGGGGAACAGGAAGATGATGGACATTAAGCCTCAGAGACCCCCACTTAGGGCAGCATGTTGTCACAGCCACACCTCACTCTGCACGATTCACTTTGTACCTTTTTTTAAAAGGGGGATCTCAAATTGTGTAAATCTCATGTTTTACAATACCTAGATCTGCCTCCACTGGGACATGTGTTTATAAAAATGTGAGTTCAGGCTGACAGGGGAGAGTCTTGATTATGAAAATAAGAATTCTGGGGTTTCTGGAGTCTTTCCTGGGGGGATCACCCAAGAGGGAGGTTTCTGGTACAAAGGGAAGGTCCGGTCATGTGCTTCCAGAAGCTTGGTCTGATGGGAGAGGCCACCACTGATAGTCTAGGTAAAAAGGTGTTTGGATGACAGTTCATATTACAGCTACACAGACTGGTGTCTGGTTGAAATGCAGTATCAGTTTCCCCTCCCCAACTCAATTATGTCAACAGCTCAATGACGGGCCAGTGTGGGTACCTATCTCACACCATGTATGGGAGAACCTGCTGACATCTTTGGTTATACCAGAAAAACATAGGCTCATTGCATCTACGCCTCGTGAACTTCCGAAACGATAATCATGCAACTGTTCATTCCAGGACAGCTTGAATCAAGGGGGCTCCCAAGTTTACTAACTCAAGTGACAACTAGCTCAGTCACAGAAGGATGACAAAGGTCATCCTTCATGTAAATTCACACGGGTCGAGGGAGACTCGTGGGCCAGCCAGACACTTCCAGGAGAACCGCTGGTTACTAACAGCCCGATTTGTCAATGACAATTCTGTCTCCGTGTGTGCTGTGAATTAGTCATCTCACACACTATCTTTGACAAGGAGTTAGGTCCCAGTTAACCCAGCTTTCAGACAAGATGGAGTAGCAAAGAAGGAAAATGGCTTTAGTATGTGCATGCATGCACATGTGCTGTCGGATCTGACTCTGAAAAACCCCATGGACTATAGCCCACCAGGTTCCTCCGTCCATGGGATTATCCAGGCAAGCATACTAGAGTGGACTGCCATTCTCTTCTCCAGAGGATCTTCCCAACCCAGGGATTGAACCTGTGTCTCCTGCATCGGCAGGCAGATTCTTTACCTTTGAGCCAGTAAGACCACCCTGCAAATTGTTTGCCAGGTTGAGGTTAAAACCAGAAGATTCCTTCCTCTTTAGATGGTCTTGTTCAGCCAAGAAAAGGAAAGATGTGGGAAGAAAAATGAAGCTTAACAGCTCAGTAATACAGTAAATTAAAGTGGACAGTATCTATCTACCACCCGATTTGAGAGCATTCACCTAAGGAAGGTTTATTAAACAACTTTCATAAGTGAGGACATGTGATCAAGTGTTCAAGAAATATCTGTGGTTATAGACTAGGTACTCTGGGGATACCAGTCTTTGAGCATTTCAGAAATCATCCCATATACAAGGGCGGGGAAGAGAACTGTGGCAATATGCAGGAGATGTCCTGGTGTTCTGAATTTCTAAGAGACTGGAGGAAGACACCCTCTGTACTCTGCGAAGGACTTCCTGGGGATGAGCTTGTTGGGGAGGAGACAATTTTATACATTCTGAATCTGATGGCCGCAGTCTCACTTGATTTATGGACCTGTCACTGCTATTTGATGCCGTATCAAATGCATTTTGAGAAGTTCATTTGATGAGCCTCTTCAACTCTCAAAAGCTTGTCCTAATTATGCAGATCTGGGGCCAATATTGTGATCCCAGCTTTCATTTATTCTAATGGAGCTGGTGCATGGGGAGATCAGGGACCCGCTGGGCCTCTAGATTGGTGAGAGAGAAGTAAGGAATTGGATGGCTAACAGGGTACAGTTACAGAGCCCCCATCCACACTGAAGCACGCTGCCTTCCACTGTTTGTAATACTCATCATTATCCAGGGGGCTTCCCTGGTGGCTCAGCGGTAAAGAATCCACCTGCCATTGAGAAGTTCATTTGATGAGCCTCTTCAACTCTCAAAAGCTTGTCCTAATTATGCAGATCTGGGGCCAATATTGTGATCCCAGCTTTCATTTATTCTAATGGAGCTGGTGCATGGGGAGATCAGGGACCCGCTGGGCCTCTAGATTGGTGAGAGAGAAGTAAGGAATTGGATGGCTAACAGGGTACAGTTACAGAGCCCCCATCCACACTGAAGCACGCTGCCTTCCACTGTTTGTAATACTCATCATTATCCAGGGGGCTTCCCTGGTGGCTCAGCGGTAAAGAATCCACCTGCCAATCCAGGAGATGCAAGTTCGATCCCTGGGTCAGGAAGATCCCCTGGAGAAGGAAATGGCAACCCACTCCAGGATTCTTTCCTGAGAAATCTGGTGGACAGAGGAGCCTGTCAGGCTACAGTCCATGGGGTTGCAAAAGAGTCAGACACAACTGAGCAACTAAACAGCAACAGTCTAGGCAGCAGCACGAAGATGTGTCTTTTGTTTAATCCTTGGTGACCGCCAGGCACTACCCTTCACCCTGCTCTCTCCCCCAGCAAATTCCTCAAGCTCAGCGCCAGCATCGCCAGGTAATCTTTCTCCGGGCAGGAGAGACTTCTGTTCATGTTCACTCCTGGTGAAATGGAGCAGAGACCTATGGTCCTCCCCCGCCCTACCATGCCCTCCACCTGCTTTTCGTCTGTAGCAAAACTCTAGCCAAAAAATAAACTTAATTAGAGGAATGGGAAAATGCAGAAACAAAGGAAAACAGTCCGGTAAAACCAAAGAGTAATAGTTTAGTCATTAAGCAAAGTCAAGGACTTTCACTTCGCCTTCACTGTCTACAGACAATATTCTGAGCCACCTCCTGTGAACTGACTTGTAGACACTGAAACCCCCACCAGGCGGGGAAGCTAATCCACAATGACCAGACTATAGCCGTGACATAAGCCGCCACAGTTCCAAGGACTGGCCTCAAAGAAATGGGAATAAACCGGCCCTGGAACTGAAGGTTAACTATTCCTAAAACAATCAAGATGATGGTCAGACTGCAGGGCCAGATTTCAAGATGACCGTCAGAGCTCACCCTGCTGTTTCTACAAGTACCCCTCCCTCTCTCTACAGAAGCTCTTGCCCATTGCTTGTCAGTGGGGAGAGGGCAGTCAGTCATTCGACAGGAGTCCACCGCCTCCACCCCAGCTGCCAGCCTCCGGAATAAAGCAAACTTCCCTTTCCACCAGTACTGCCTCTTCATTGGCTTTTGAGTGGTGAGCAGCCAGACCCCACTTTGAGAACCACGATGGAACATTTCCATGAGGCTTCACATTGCATAGCCGCATTAACTGTAATCTGAAGTAAGAACCCCCACCAATGTTGCTTTAGTATTACGTGCTTTATCATGCATTTTATGCACATATGGTCTTGTTTGACTTAAACCTATATATTAACACATCTAACTTAAGGCAACCACAGAAAACAACCCCAGCTATTCCCTGATCACAAACTAGAAGTATTCTCTTGAAGATAAATATGTATAGCTTTTGTTTCAGCCCAGCAAAAGAATGCCTTAAGCAATATAGGAATATGAAAACAGCAATGTCTTGTTGCAACGATTTCGGAAGTCAACATTTTTACCCCACACACATCCCTCACTAGGTTTAAGACATGAAACAAGGCAGTTCACTTTACTGTACATCAGTTTGCTTGTTTATAAAAGAGGGGTCCAGATCTTTCCTGGCTAATTCTCAGGGCTTTGAGTTGTGCTGTCAACAAAGACACCAAATATGAAATGCTTACAAGTGTATGAAGTACTACCCCTCAAAACTAGATGAATGCAGAAATAGGTTGTGCATTTTGTGATGCTTAAACTTTATCAAATGGCTTTAGCAAAAGAAGTGTAAGAGAAGATATTTATTACAAAAAGATGAGAATGTTCATTACATGAACCCAGTTGCTGGATTTCATACCTGGCAAAATCCAAGAGCCTCAGCCTTCCAGTCAGTTGTGAAACTGAAACCTTATGGGGAGAAGGGAAAGAGCAGAGTTTAAAAAAAAAAAAAAAAAAAAGCTCTTAAAGCCAGAGCTTATTAAATCAATTACATGATTAATGTGAAAGAGAGTGTGAGCAGAAGGAGGAGAGACACTTGTTCACTCAGCCCAGCAAAGGATGCTGATTAAGCATCTTTTGTAACCTCCTAAGCCACCAAGAAAATTGCCTGTTGGAGGATGAATCAAACCAGAGAAATATATTTGTTGGCAGCTTTTCATATTAAAAAAAAAAAAAAGTGGTTGTATATGAAATCTCCTGTACCGCTCAATCCAAGAATTGACAAATATTAGAAACATTAGTAGCATCCCTGTATGAATCAAAAATGATATTTTATCCGATCAGGGTTTCCTCATGCACCAGAAGGGTGAAGCTTGTGATTTTGAGAGGAAGGGGGTTGCCTCTTCCCCAAGAAAAAAAAATGCTGATTAGGGTCTTTGATGGAACTTTCTTCCCAGGACATCCTGGGATAAATGTGACTTGAGTTTCACCAAAGATCATTCATCAGAAACAGGCAATGAGTCAAGTCATCTCCTTGATGGAGATGGAAGATGAATTCTTCTTGGAGGCCACGGACCAGGTCTTGAATAAGGGGGAAAAAAAAATACCCAGCCACCTGGACCAAGTGAGCCGATCTGGTGGGTGACGATGGGAGGGCTTGAGACCATGGTTTCTACTAGCAACCAGGTCTTTCCTGTTCCGGTTGACAAGATGGACAACCATCCACCCTCGTGAAAGATTCATGATCCCACTTTTGCACTCTCCACTGCTCGCTTTCTCATAAAACCAGTGCAAATCCTATCAAAAATTTAGCAGAAACCCTGCCTCATCTGTTTAGGCCTGAAGCTAGTTGCAGGAACAACTCATTAGGGACAGGCTCATTAAAACCAGCCCTTGGGCAAAAGTGGTTTGCGAGCCCCCTCATTTTTATTCAGTCTCACCTTCCTGCCCAACCTCCGTGAGCCCTCAGACACGGGGCTTCTAATGATTTTGTACAGTGTGCAGGTCTGTCTGCACAGTTGCAGGGCCCAGGGTTTGACAAATGCGGCCCCTTACGTCTGCCAGGGAGGATCTGCTGCTTCTCCTTTGTGTGCGTCTGGAGGGCCGCGCGGGAGAGAGAAGGGAGGAGAGGATGCTAAAGGCCGGCTCCTCACCTGGGGATGGAGGGGACAACACCTGGCATCGCAGCGGTCACAGGAGCCCCAAGGACCAAGCCAGAGTTCAGGCAGAACCAGGGCCAAAAGGTAAAATCCTTGGGGTCTCATTCATGCTTCCTGCTCAGCCCAAACACTCAGGCCCTTGGGCACCTGCAGCCTGCGCAACAGCTGGGCTAATGGATTCATTACCAGATGTTTTCTGCTCCGTGCCAAGGATGCCATTCTCTACAGGAACTCAGGAAGAAGCTTATTTGTGCTGAGAAAGAGCTGTTGGAAGCTCCAGGCATGGCTGCAAAAAACAGGCAGCCCCAAATGCAAATGCAAAGCCTTCCTGTTGCCAATTTCTCCGGGCGAGCTTATTTTTCCAGGGGTGGGAGGACAGGGCCACAAACCCGCATGCTGGGGGCAGCCCTGGATAGCTAAGTCAAGGCTGAGTCAAGGTCAAGAGTGAGTTCCCGGGGTGGACCATGTTGAACCAGAAAGCTCACACCCCTCTTTAGCGAGGAGGTGCTGCAGAGTTTGAGCTGATGGTTGACGTGTGGGGAAGTTACCCCGTGTGGCGATAGTCTGATTTTTATAGAGGCCAGGATGTGGATTTGAAGTGAGATCTCTATTACTTCAGTATTGGCAGCCAAGAACAGAAAGAAAGCAAAAACAACTCTATGGGTAAAAGAAAAGTACAGAGTTCAGGTTCACAGCACCTGACCGGAGAAAGATGTTGAATGAGGAGGGGCGTGGGTACCAGCCTTCCCACACCTGGTGATGACGGCTGTACATTAATGGACCCCTATGGGTTCCTCTCCGCAAGTCTATAAAGTGAGGGGCTAGCGGATGCCATGTCTAAGGCCCAAATTCTACAGCTCTAATACGTTTACAAGAAACTTTATTAGGTAGGGCTTATAGAGTCCAAAAGCATTTAACCATCTCAAATGGAACTAATATGCTAATAGCTCCACCACTGCCAAAGCCATTGATGCTGACTGTTCTTAAAAACATAGATTATTAGCCTAATAGAGCTTTCAGAATTGCCAAGTCATGTGCATACAGCATCGATTCTCTAACCGCAATGGGCTTCAATAAAACTAGAGAGGTTGGTTTTGGGGGGCCAGTGGTGGAAGCGGAGAGTCTGGGTGTAGCCGAATCTCCCGACCCACAGGGGGTCACGTCCCCCCCCCACAGCTCTCCCATAAGAGCATGTAGCTTAACTTGGGTAGAAGTTGGCAGACCAGGCCGTGCTGGAGCCCAAGGGGTCTCTGAAACCCCACGTCTCGTCTTGTGCGTGCTCAGTTGTGTCTGAACCTTTGCAACTCCATGGACTGTAGCCCACCAGGCTCCTTTGTCCCTGAGATTCTCCAGGCAAGAATACTGGAGTGGGTTGCCATGCTCTCCTCCAGGGGATCTGCCCAGCCCAGGGATCGAACCCCCATCTCTTGTGTCTCCAGCATTGGCAGGCGGATTCTTTACCACTGAAGCCATCTGGGAGGGCCTATGCAACCCCATGGGGGCTGCTAAAGGTGAGTAACAGAGAAAAGTGAGGAGGCAAACCCTGGTTCCATTTCTCTTTTTTTTTTTCTTTCCTCCCACCCGGCCTCCAACAGAGAAGTTTTATTGGAGCAGTATTATTTTGCACCTTCACCTGAGAATTGCAGCAAAATATGTGAAACATACAAACAAAAATAAATAAACTAAATGAATGACGGTATAAGAGTGGGAGGCTGGGGTTAGCAGATGTAAGCTTTTATATATAGGACAAATAAACACCAAACAACAAGGTCCTACTGTATAGCACAAGGAACTATACTCAATGTCCTAAAATAAACCACAGTGAAAAAGAATATCTTTAAAAAATATACATATTTGTTGTCGTTCAGTCGCTCAATCATGTCCGACTCTTTGCAGTCCCATAGACTGCAGCACGCCAGGCTTCCCTGTCCTTCACTATCTCCCAGAGTTTGCTCAAACTCATGTCCATTGAGTCAGTGATGCCATCCAACCATCTCTGCAAGCATAACTGAATCACTTTGCTGTGCGGCAGAAAGTAACACGGTAAATCAGCTATCCTTCAATAAAAATATTGGAAAAAAAAAAACAAATGAATGAATGAAAAAAAAAAACCTCTCCAAATGAAAAGCACAAAACAGCAGGATCTTGAAGCCCTCAGTTTTCAGAAGCCTGAAATATACTGACCCCACTCAGCCACTAACATCTAACTCTGGCCATGTCACCCTGGTTCTCTGTATCTCCATCATCTAACTGGGTCTGAGGACAGCCGAGGGGAAATTTAGGAAAGGCTAAACTGGGAAGAGAGAGTTCTTTTCCTAAAAATCACCATTTTCGTTTTCTCTTTATTTTCCCCACTCGGATAGGTTACTGCCGGAGCAACCTTGCTTTGGCTCACTGTTAATTCTCCAATGCCCATCTCTTTGCACCCCAAAGTCCATGACTGGGGTAAAACAAACTCAGGGTGACTCATCTCAGGAGACCACAGGGCCCCATGGCTTGACTGACCTGATCAGAAATGATTCGCCTGTTCTGTGGTTAAGGGAAGCAGGAATTCGACACCAGAAATCTATTCCAGTACAACTATTTTCCATTAGCTTTTAACACATCACCGCTCCTCTTTTTCATCTACATTATTGCCATCGCTTCCACAAACCCCGATTTGACGAGCAGGAAATCTGTAAATTTAGGGGTGGCTGCTCTGAAAAGACTGCATGAGGAAAAGACACGTCCATTAGCAATGCAAATACAGTCACAAATGAGACCTGAGCTTGTATGAAGAGTGCCTTTAAAACAGTTATTTAATCCAGCTAAAATTTATCTTCGGGGTGGGGAAGGGACAGGCAGCATGGGGATTCAAGACATTCTGCATTTAAAACATGGATAAAGCGCTCTCCTACAGCCCTTTGGAGGGGAGAGACTTGCACATCTTGTTCACAACTTTTCAAGATGGCAGGGGCTAGATGGCTACTTCTGGGTTACAGAACCATGGCCAGACTGCATGCATGCTTGCCAAGTCGCTTCAGTCACATCTGACTCCCCAAGGACTGTACCCTGCCAGGCTCCTCTGTCCATGGGATTCTCCAGGCAAGAATACTGGAGTGGGTTGCCGTGCCCTCCTCCAGGAGATCTTCCCGACCCAGGGACTGAACCCATAGATCTTTTTTTTTTTTTTTTAACTTTACAGTACTGTATAGGTTTTGCCATACATCAACATGAATCCGCCACAGGTGTACCTAAGTTCCCACTCCTGAATCCCCCTCTCAGAAAGAAAAACACCAATACAGTATACTAACACATATATATGGAATTTAGAAAGATGGTAATGAACCCATATCTCTTATGTCTCCTGCATTGCCAGGTGGGTTCTTTATCACTAACACCACCTGGGAAGCCTATTTGTTTTTCATGGAATCCTTCAATCTGCACAGGCGCATGATGTTCCACAAGGAGATGGAATCAGAAATGTCAAATTGCCGCCCTGGCGATGCGGGAAAGGTCATGCCATTGATCATGTGGTTTGTATGTCTTGGATCTGCATGTACAAGGCCTCCAAGAACAGTCAAAGTGAATCACTCAGTTGTGTCTGACTCTTTGAGACCCCTTGGACTGGAGCTTCTGTCCGTGGAATTCTCCAAGTATGGAGTGGGTAGCCATTCCCTTCTCCAGGGGATCTTCCCAACCCAGGGATCGAACCCAGTCTCCCACACGGCAGCTAAATTCTTTACGGCCTCAGTGGCCAGGGAAGCCAGCATGGTGAAACCAAGCACAACGCAAAGACCTGCATCAGAGAGAGTCAACTAGAAGGACATCCATCCACACCCTTGTGCCAAGAACACGCTCCTCCGCTTGCCCTGGGTGCACCTGGAGAGACCACGCATTGGCTCAACAAAACACGATGCGGAGGCTTGCGCCGAACTCTACTTCACCGCAGTGCAACCTGCCCTCATTAAAGATTCCCTACAAACAGGTGCTTCTCACTGGGCTGACTTCTGAAATGGCTTTCTTTTTATTCCCAGGGACACATCAAGAGCTGAGGGGGGATTCATGCAGTATAGATCAGTCGGCCATTGACAGCGCCTCACGCTTTGACAAGCTGCTTGGCTGGGTTGAAAGTCTAGGTTGGGCTTGGGCCCGTCAAGGCCACGCTATTGAATTATTGACAGGCGTTCACCGTGGTGCAAGGGGAGAGTGAACCACAGCCTCGGCTCAATAAAGATGAAATGGAAACCCTCTCTGAAGCCGACTTTAGCACGTTAAAGGAGTTTTAATGGGCTGGTTTAAAATTCAGTAAGAGAATGCATTAGGCTGATTATAGTTTCAATGGCTAAATGCAGGCACGCACATGAGTTTGGGATGCCGAAGGGTTTACAAATGAGTGGGGAGCCTGTCAGGACGAATTACGCCCTCTGAAAGGCAAGCATGTGTCTGGGTGTATTCTAACCTGGTTTCCAGAACGGTTACTTCCAGGCCCTCTCTCCTTGATCCCTTTCTGTCATGTCAGCTAAACTTGCTGGTCTGGATGTCATAGAAGCCTGCAGTGCCATCCTCACCACTTGCGCTTTAAAAGACCCAAGCCATGGAGTGCACCTAGCCCTCCGTGGCTTTTCCTCCTTGCAATCTCACTCATAACCTCCATCCCCACTCCAGGCAAGAGTAAGGTGTCTCTCCTATCAGCCTCCTATGAGAGAGCTTGAAGAACCGTCGCCAGCTGGTGTCCCCTGGTTAGCAAATTAATATTAACAATCCAGAATTTTTCTTATATAATCTCCTTTCTTCTTTAAATTTCCACCTGCCAAGACTTACTTGTATTTTAATAGCTGATGTCAGACAAGCCTCGTAGACCGGGGCCCATCTCAGAACTATAATTTTAAATACAATGAGACGCACACGCATCAACTGTCGCCTTGACGTGCAGGAATGATCCCACGTGGACTTGTAAAGTGCATCCTAAGAGCTTCAAAGACTGAGTGCATTTTAAAAGAATTTAAATGGATGATCATGGTTTGCTTTCCTTTAAAAAAAATTTTTTAAGCAATTTGTCTAATGTGACCCTCTGCTCATTTTTCTTCTCCGACTTTGCTTCCAAGGGGCTGCCTCCTGTCAAACTGCAGAAAGAGCCAAACAGCACATCTAAATCTGTGTTCATTTGCCTTCTGTGGGATTATCTTTGCCACGTTGAGCAGTATAAGTCAGTCAGAGATGCTTCTCAGGGCTGCAGGAGGCGGCTAATCTCCAGACAAATATTTAGAAGGCAGCTTTGCCGATTCCGGCCCTTAATCGTTTCCAACTGATTTGACTTATTCTAATTACAGCCTTTATGTTATAAAAGCCATTTTTGTGTTGCCGGGGAGCAGTTTCATTGCAAATACATGAAATTTTGCTGAGTTTCCCGTTCCCATGTTGATTATGGAAATGGTACTCTGCAGCTTGGCTCTAATTAGAAAAACAGACTGAGTGGAATGTCAACAATTTTTAACATTAATAACACACCGACAGTGTCTTTTTGTCTCTCTTCACGGCCTTTCCACAAAGGCTAACATGAGAGCCTAGGCTCCTCTCTGCTGGAGGAGGAGGACATGTTTTCCTCAGAAAGGATGCACCAGGACTACGCCATCCACCCCCTAAAGTGGGGACAGCTTATTTGAAGAAGTGGGATACTAATTTAATAAAAGCAAGGGAGGGAAAGAAAATTAAAGTCTAGCATCCATGTGCTTGCTAAGTCATTTCAGTCGAGTTCGACTCCTTGCGACCCCATGGACTGTAGCCCACCGGGCTCCTCTGTCCATGGGATTCTCCAGGCAAGAATGACTGGAGTGGGTTGCCATGTCCTCCTCCAGGGGATCTTCCCCACCCAGGAATCGAACCCACGACTCTTATGTCTCNACATATATATGGAATTTAGAAAGATGGTAATGAACCCATATCTCTTATGTCTCCTGCATTGCCAGGTGGGTTCTTTATCACTAACACCACCTGGGAAGCCTATTTGTTTTTCATGGAATCCTTCAATCTGCACAGGCGCATGATGTTCCACAAGGAGATGGAATCAGAAATGTCAAATTGCCGCCCTGGCGATGCGGGAAAGGTCATGCCATTGATCATGTGGTTTGTATGTCTTGGATCTGCATGTACAAGGCCTCCAAGAACAGTCAAAGTGAATCACTCAGTTGTGTCTGACTCTTTGAGACCCCTTGGACTGGAGCTTCTGTCCGTGGAATTCTCCAAGTATGGAGTGGGTAGCCATTCCCTTCTCCAGGGGATCTTCCCAACCCAGGGATCGAACCCAGTCTCCCACACGGCAGCTAAATTCTTTACGGCCTCAGTGGCCAGGGAAGCCAGCATGGTGAAACCAAGCACAACGCAAAGACCTGCATCAGAGAGAGTCAACTAGAAGGACATCCATCCACACCCTTGTGCCAAGAACACGCTCCTCCGCTTGCCCTGGGTGCACCTGGAGAGACCACGCATTGGCTCAACAAAACACGATGCGGAGGCTTGCGCCGAACTCTACTTCACCGCAGTGCAACCTGCCCTCATTAAAGATTCCCTACAAACAGGTGCTTCTCACTGGGCTGACTTCTGAAATGGCTTTCTTTTTATTCCCAGGGACACATCAAGAGCTGAGGGGGGATTCATGCAGTATAGATCAGTCGGCCATTGACAGCGCCTCACGCTTTGACAAGCTGCTTGGCTGGGTTGAAAGTCTAGGTTGGGCTTGGGCCCGTCAAGGCCACGCTATTGAATTATTGACAGGCGTTCACCGTGGTGCAAGGGGAGAGTGAACCACAGCCTCGGCTCAATAAAGATGAAATGGAAACCCTCTCTGAAGCCGACTTTAGCACGTTAAAGGAGTTTTAATGGGCTGGTTTAAAATTCAGTAAGAGAATGCATTAGGCTGATTATAGTTTCAATGGCTAAATGCAGGCACGCACATGAGTTTGGGATGCCGAAGGGTTTACAAATGAGTGGGGAGCCTGTCAGGACGAATTACGCCCTCTGAAAGGCAAGCATGTGTCTGGGTGTATTCTAACCTGGTTTCCAGAACGGTTACTTCCAGGCCCTCTCTCCTTGATCCCTTTCTGTCATGTCAGCTAAACTTGCTGGTCTGGATGTCATAGAAGCCTGCAGTGCCATCCTCACCACTTGCGCTTTAAAAGACCCAAGCCATGGAGTGCACCTAGCCCTCCGTGGCTTTTCCTCCTTGCAATCTCACTCATAACCTCCATCCCCACTCCAGGCAAGAGTAAGGTGTCTCTCCTATCAGCCTCCTATGAGAGAGCTTGAAGAACCGTCGCCAGCTGGTGTCCCCTGGTTAGCAAATTAATATTAACAATCCAGAATTTTTCTTATATAATCTCCTTTCTTCTTTAAATTTCCACCTGCCAAGACTTACTTGTATTTTAATAGCTGATGTCAGACAAGCCTCGTAGACCGGGGCCCATCTCAGAACTATAATTTTAAATACAATGAGACGCACACGCATCAACTGTCGCCTTGACGTGCAGGAATGATCCCACGTGGACTTGTAAAGTGCATCCTAAGAGCTTCAAAGACTGAGTGCATTTTAAAAGAATTTAAATGGATGATCATGGTTTGCTTTCCTTTAAAAAAATTTTTTTAAGCAATTTGTCTAATGTGACCCTCTGCTCATTTTTCTTCTCCGACTTTGCTTCCAAGGGGCTGCCTCCTGTCAAACTGCAGAAAGAGCCAAACAGCACATCTAAATCTGTGTTCATTTGCCTTCTGTGGGATTATCTTTGCCACGTTGAGCAGTATAAGTCAGTCAGAGATGCTTCTCAGGGCTGCAGGAGGCGGCTAATCTCCAGACAAATATTTAGAAGGCAGCTTTGCCGATTCCGGCCCTTAATCGTTTCCAACTGATTTGACTTATTCTAATTACAGCCTTTATGTTATAAAAGCCATTTTTGTGTTGCCGGGGAGCAGTTTCATTGCAAATACATGAAATTTTGCTGAGTTTCCCGTTCCCATGTTGATTATGGAAATGGTACTCTGCAGCTTGGCTCTAATTAGAAAAACAGACTGAGTGGAATGTCAACAATTTTTAACATTAATAACACACCGACAGTGTCTTTTTGTCTCTCTTCACGGCCTTTCCACAAAGGCTAACACATGAGAGCCTAGGCTCCTCTCTGCTGGAGGAGGAGGACATGTTTTCCCCAGAGAGGATGCACCAGGACTACGCCATCCACCCCCTAAAGTGGGGACAGCTTATTTGAAGAAGTGGGATACTAATTTAATAAAAGCAAGGGAGGGAAAGAAAATTAAAGTCTAGCATCCATGTGCTTGCTAAGTCATTTCAGTCGAGTTCGACTCCTTGCGACCCCATGGACTGTAGCCCACCGGGCTCCTCTGTCCATGGGATTCTCCAGGCAAGAATGACTGGAGTGGGTTGCCATGTCCTCCTCCAGGGGATCTTCCCCACCCAGGAATCGAACCCACGACTCTTATGTCTCTTGCATTGGCAGGCAGGTTCTTGACCACTAGGGCCACCTGGGAAGCCCCAAATTCTAGCACAATTGAGGGTAATGCATTTGTTTCACAACTATGAACTTGAAAAAGTCTAGGGGGGTATCTGCCAAAAAGCAGATTAAATTGGTCCTAATGCAAATGTGAGCAATGCATGTGTTCCAGGGAGGCTTTTGGTGTCATGAGGCTTTATGTGTTGGGAGCATCTCAGCAAAGAGATCTCAGTGTAATTGTCTAGATATCACACTGAGAGTGGAGGAAGAACAGGGCTAGACCTTTAACCTCACTGAGCCTCAGTTTTCTCATCTTTAAAATGGGGATGATCTGGCCTGACTTGCAGGGTTATAGTTAGGATGAGGTATAATGCAGTATTTTTGCACCATGTCATAAGTGCACATCCATCCAGTTGTTTTGGAGAGTGAACTGCTGGATTCTATATAAATTTCAAATGTGCCTTGCTCCAGAATAGGCCATTCTACCTCTTGTAAAATATCTGACAGGAAGCCGTACACATACGTTTAAACACATTCATTTAAGTTTGCCTACTGAAACACTTAGAGATCCAAATAAACGTAGGGAAAAACAAATTGAAAATCACATAAACATCAACTAAAGGAAAAGCTATCTATGGTCCGTTGTTCAAAAAAAAATAATAAGAATAATTCCACTGGAAAAATTTATATGGCTTGGCCAAAATACAGGAGCATTTTAAACTGGAAAGGTTCTGCCAATTTGCCCTCCAAAGAAGCGGTCTTGAGTTATGCTCCCATCAACAGAATTGTCTGTACACTTGGAGAGAAGGTTTCATGAGATAGGAGGGTTCAGGCCATCCCCTCCCCAGAAAAAATATACCAGAGAGGGAAAAAGAAAATGTTACAACTGACAATCATAGTGGAGAGACAAGAAAAGAGGTTGCTGTGTGATAGAAGAAAATAACTTGCTACAGTGATAGTGAAGCATTGCACCCAGGATTGCCCTCTTTGGTTATATCCATGAGGAAATACACACACACATGCGCACACACACACACGCAAGCACACACACATACATGCACACGCATGCACATACTCCATAAAGCGGCAACTCCTGAGGTTAAAACCCAAACTTCTGCATGCCAGAGTAACACTCAGGCTTTCTTTCAGACAGGATCTGAAGCTATGGCTAATGTTTGCTGGATGATGGAGACCTTTAAAGAATCTTACTTATCCTTACACTGAACCCACAATCAAACATTTTTAAAGGGGCAGGCACTCTTTCTGGTCGTGAGTCCGATATGCTTCAAGGCGGCTTTCTAATCAGTGGCCCCTAAACCAGGTCCCTCTTGTGCTTCAAGATCACCATGGATGTTTATGCTGCCCTCTCTCAGAGGTGGAGTTTAACTTCCCAGTCCTTAGGCGTGGACTGTACACAGTGATTTCCTTTCAAAGAACATAGTATTTGCTGTTCAGTTGCTCAGTCATGTTCGACTCTCTGCGCCGCCATGGGCTGCAGCATGCCAGCCTTCCCTGTCCTTCACCATCTCCCAGAGTTTCGCTCAAACTCATGTCCACTGAGTTGGGGATGCCATCCACCCATCTCATCCCCTGTCATCTTCATAGTATGGAACACATACCATGAACATAGTATGGAAGGGGAGAGGAAAAAGGGTAAGTCCACAGTGGGGCAGTCTGACAAACTGCACCTCATCCAGATGATCAAGGCGAACATCTCAACGATAATCTGATAGTACATGCCCTTGATAGAATGGGATGAAAATGGTACTTGACCTCTATGATCTTCCTCCCCCAGCCCATGACCTCAGTCTAACCATGAGAAAAACATCAGACAAACCAACCTTGAAAGACATTCTATACAATACCTGACCAGAATTCATCAAAACCATTAAGATCATCATAAAAAAAAAAAAAAATAGACCAAGAGATTATCACAGTCAGAGGGGAGTTAAAAGACGTGACTACCAGGGGATTTCCCTGGTGGTCCACTGGTAAAAAGAATCCATCTGCCAATGTCAGGGGCATGGGATCGATCCCTGGTCTGAGAATATTCCATATACTGCGAAGCAGCTGAACCCATATGCTGAAAGGACTGAGCCTGCACACTAGAGCCCAGGAGGAGCAACTACTGACCCTGCACACCCCAGAGCTTGTGCTGCCCCACGAGAGAAGCCACCTCAGTGAGAAACCCGCTCGCAGCAACTAGAGAAAAGCCCACACAGCAACTGTGTGGGATCTAGTTCGCTGACCAGGGATCAAACCTCAGTCCCCTGCACTGGGAGCTCAGAATCTTAGCCATGGGACCACCAGGCAAGTCCATGTCCTGTGCATTTTATTACCTGTGTGGGGATGTTATTAATGTTACTGTTACTAGTATTATAACAATGCTTGTGAATCTCCCCATTATAAAGATGGGTAAGACTGAGGCTCAGAGAGCAGAATTAACCTCCAGAACAGAAAGCCACAATACGGTTGCATGAAAATTCAAAGACAGATCATATGACCCCAAAGTTTGGTCCTTACCATTAGATAACAGTTTCCATAAGATAGATTTGTCTGAGGCAAGTGTTGACTCAACAGCAAATTTATAGAGCAATGATCATGAGCTAGGCATAATGCTAGGTGCTGGCCTAATAAAATGAACAAAAGAGATCCCTGATTTTAAGGAAAAAGAAACCCAGTCATAGTAATACAAAATGATACAAACATCTGGCAGGTGTATATACGATGGAGAATCAGATTGGGAGAGAGTGACGAATTCAGTCCAAGGCCACCCAGGAGAGGCAATAGTTGAGCCCCAGCTTAGCCGAGAGGTGATAACCTCACAGGCGAGAGAATGGAAGAAAGGACATTCTTGAAACGTAAAAACACACTTGCTTTGCATGCCCCTGGCATGTTCCCAGTTAAATAACTTGGACAGCGGGATGAAAGACCAGAGGCAAGTAGCCAGATGATAAAGGGTCTCAGGAATCTATTAAGGATTGGGGACTTCCTCCTGAATATGGTGAGAGCAGACTTCATCACTGGTGGTCCAGTGTTTAAGAATCCGGCTGCCAATGCAGGGGACATGAGTTCAATCCCTGGTCCGGGAAGATTCCACATCCCACGGGGCAACTGAGCCTGTGTACCACAACCAGTGAGAAGAGACCGCTCGCCTAGAGCCCGTTTTCCACAAGAAGAGAAGCCACCACAATGAAAAGCCCACACCCCGCCGCTAGAGAGTAGNCAGGGGACATGAGTTCAATCCCTGGTCCGGGAAGATTCCACATCCCACGGGGCAACTGAGCCTGTGTACCACAACCAGTGAGAAGAGACCGCTCGCCTAGAGCCCGTTTTCCACAAGAAGAGAAGCCACCACAATGAAAAGCCCACACCCCGCCGCTAGAGAGTAGCCCCTACTTGCCCGACAAAGACACAGCATAGCGAAAAATAAATAAACTAAAAAGGTGCTGAGAGCCACTGGTGGGTGTCAGGCAAGGGGGCTGGGGCTCGAGTCACACTAGCAAAGGGCTCACCAGTGAGTGCCAACCACGTGTGGTCTGGACCAGTGAGTGCCAACCACGTGTGGTCTGGACCAACCGCAGCAGCGTCTCTTGGAATCTGTTACGATGCAAGTCCTCTGGCTCCACCCAGACCTACTGAACGTGAAACTCCGGAGGTTTTAACAAGACCCCCAGGGGAAGCTGATGAGATGCTAGATGCTCACCTATGGGAACCATAGACCTACTCCGCTCTCTGCCAGCTTCTCCCTCCTCCTCCACAGCTCCCAGGTTCGGCTTCATTCCTGCTGCCTCTCCCAGGTCCTTACAGAAGGCAGGAAAGCATGCAGCTCGTCTTGTCCCTGCCTTGGAGTCAACCCACAGCCTCCAGGCGGCCGTCCAGCCCAGGGACCACCTAACTTTCTGGGGAGAGGTCCTCACTCTTGACCCATCTCTTTGGTTTTGCCATGAAGATTTACAAACCTCTTTCCCTCCTCCCTGGTTTTCCTTGCTGCTCGGGGAGCCAGAGGGTGGATGACGGATGCCATTCGGGAACTCTGGCTGGTGCTGGAAATGATCATTTGCTAAATGCCTTGCTAATGCATTCAGAGGTGGCGAGTTAATAGGAAAACTGGTCTGATTCGGCAGGCTGTGCCCACGGTGACCTAGAGCTGGGTGTTAAGTGGTGACGGTCAACTCCCCTCTAATCACCTCTTGTTAGCTGCAACTATAGGCAAATTGCTAGCAAGGATTAAGTGGGGGAGACTATGCCAGGATCACTTTCAAGCAGAAAAAAAAGCCTCAATTTGTCCAGCAATCATGGCTCTGTAATCACTTCCTGAAGAGCTCTTTCCGGAGGTGTTTGCCTTTGGAAGGTGAGGACCCTCCCTAGAGGAAGACGGGCTGAGAATTGCAAGCTGGCTTTTTTTGGAGCATTCTGAAAATAATTCCTTCCCCCATCCACCCACCCAAGGAGATAAGCCTCACCTTGAATAGCGCTCTGCCCCCAGGGTTCTCTGGCTTCCAGAATGAACACCAAATGTGCACAAACAACTGATGGGAGTCCTCCCATAGTTAAAGGGAAAGTCATTCAGTCCTGCCCTACTCTCTTGAGACTCCCATGGACTATACTGTCCAAGGAATTCTCCAGGCCAGAATACTGGAGTGGGTAGCCATTCCCTTCTCCTGGGAATCTTCCCAACCCAGGGATGTTGAAACCCAGGTCTCCCGCATTGAAGGTGGATTCTTTACCAGCTGAGCCACCAGGGAAGCCCCTCAAACACAGCACCTTTCTGTAAACAGAGTGTCTGGGAGGAAGCTTTGGGAAGAATGGGGGGAAGCAGATACATAGTTTAACCCTGTTTGCATCACAACCCTGTAACATAGAAACAAATTAACCAGGTAATACAGTCATCCTTCTACATCTGCTTGGGATTGGTTCCAGCAACCGGGTGGAACCCCAAATTCATGGATGCTCAAATCCTTTCCATGGTGTAGTATTTGCATACAACCTAACCACTTTCTCCTTTATCCTTTAAATCATCTTTGGATTACTTAAAATACCTAAAACAATGTAAATGCTATGTAAATAGTTGCCTGAGTGTGGCAAATTCAACTTTGGCTTTTTGGAACATTCTGGAATTTTTTTTCCCAAATATTTTTGGCCCACATTTGGTTGAATCCACAGGTACAAAATCAGGGTTAGGAAAGATTGACTGCACTTTAAGAAGCATTATACAACACGAGAGAGAGGGGAAAAAAATGTGCTGGAAGAGTATCCTGTCCCTCCCTAGTTCAAGGGAGATTTTTAAAAAGGCAGTGCTAGACAGGACTAGACATCTTTTCTAAATGTTTGGAGTCTTTACCAGGTTGGAAAACAGCTCTTTTCCACCTTATTCTTGGGGCTTAACACCTTCATTATTTCCCTACATCTATCTGGAGAAGTTTAGTAACACGATAAACTAGAGGGATCCGTGTGATCTGAGACGAAATATTGTGAAACTTGGAGAAAAAAAGAGATTGCCAGAAATGAGTGGATATGTGAAACTAAAATGTGATTCATTCAGATAGCAATGTTAAAGTCCTTCGAAGAAGGGGTCCAATCCTTTGCGATTTCCCAAGTAGAAACATGTTTTGAGGAAGCTTCCTGAAACTGGATTCACTGGCAGGCTTCTGTCAAGAAAGGCAGGGGGAATGAAAAATGGGAGAGGGGAGAGAGGGGAGGAGGGGGGGTGAAAAGCCAGTCCATCTATTACTCCTCCACTCAGAGATTTCTGAAAAGTCATAGTGAAAGAGAAACTAAACCCCGCTCATTAAATATGTATTGTGTGACTCTGCATGTTCCAAATGAACCATGAAGCTCTGTTGGGGTGGCAGCTTGTGTTTCAAACCATAATTTTCAGATTTTTCTCTTAATTGTCCAGATAAGATGATATCCTACCTAGACAAGTCTTTCCCAGACCAAAAACAAACAAAAAAAAACAGCATTTACCATAAACAATACACTAATTTTTTTTAAAGTTCTCTTGTATATTTCAAAATAATCAGAACGGGAGAGTGACATCTTTGTCAAATATCATGTACCCAAACTTATAAACATCCCATCTGCTTTGGAGCATAATTTATCTGAGTTCATCTCCAAATTTCACCTCTCAATGGACACCGTCAAAATAATACCTGTCATTCCCTGAGAAAGGAAACGGAAGACAAATTTATCGGGACTTCAACGTGATAATCTGGGTGGTGGCTCCAGCTGACACTATTTTTGGCTTATCTGTTTGCCTGCTTGTTTGTTTCTGATTGGCTACAAATGGTCAGACTTAAGATAGCACCCCTTCCCTATGGAGTTCTGAGTTCTTTCTGATGCTGTATGCCCTGCCACAGACTAGATATACACTGAAGCTTGTGGGTGGGGAAATGAGTTGAACATACGGGTCTTAACAGCGATCTTACATTGGATCAAACAGAAGAGAGTATACATTCAGCACCGATTCAAAACACTGTGATCAACCCCGCTCCTGAAACTGAAGTCATTAAAACACTGCATCCTTCTTTTTAACCAAAATTCACTACTTAAAAAGCTCCAGATGCTTTAAATAAAAGAAAGGAAAAAAAAAAAAAAGAAAAGACTCGGAATAAACCAAAGGAATAATCAGCTTGGAGGATTTTTCTTGCCTCGTGCTTAAGTTATATAAATAAAGAGAACAATTAATGTCAACTGCCTTTTATTCTCCATTCTATTAGCTTTGGGGAGCTTCAAGCTAATCTCTCCACAAAGAGGGGACATCCTGGGATTAAAACACAAGGTTTTCTACAGAAAAATGGGCCCGCCAGTCAAGACAGCTCAGGGAAATAAGACATAGCGCTTCCTCCGCCCTTCTGCGCCTGAATCAAAGGGATTTCCAGGAGGGCAGAAATTCAGAGAGGAGGAAAGAGATCCCCCAAGCAGGTGAACAGAGAGCTGGGCAGAGCTGCAGGACGTGGAATGTGGAAGCCCGCCCCTTTCTGCTCCTTTTATACCAACCAGGCACATGAGCAGGTCAGCGAATCAAAACCCAGAAGTCCCCCCAAAGCACAGGCACAGGATCAACCCCACCCCCACTCCCCACCCCCAAATCACAGCTGCAAACTCTCCTGGGTTCACAATCGGCAGGAATCATACCTTCCCAAGGGTGTGAAGGTATAGGCAGCAAACCAGGGGTATAGACTGTGAAGGGAGTTTGGATGCAAGTCTCCCCATTGCACAACCTATCCCCTCCAGCAATCTCCCAACTCCTCCCCTTGACTGCATTCCAGAGTTCTGCCATCAGATAAAAGCTTCTTCCTCAATACCTTTTAGCATGAGAGCCTGCATCAGCTGTCATTACTCCCCGCTTTTGTTTCTGTTTTGCAACATGCACACTCTTCGCCTCTATAAGTAGTGAGTGAGGCCATTAGATAACTAAGAGGAACCACAGTTCTCCAGGCAGCCCAAGCTGGGGTGGGCTGGGACGCAGTCTCTCCGTAACCTGGTCTTGCTTTTTTGGGAGGGTCATTCCTCACCGAAGGCCAAGCCTGTGCTGATAATTCAGCAGCGTTCAAACTCCCCAGGATCTGTTTCCTCTCTCCCTCTGTCTCTCTCTCCTGCTTTCACAGACAGAATCCCCGGTGGGAGGCGATAAACTCACCCCAGGTGTGAAGCCAGCCGCACAGGTGGGGTGGCCAGGCGTCAGTGGGCAATGCTAGTAGTGAGCTCCATGGGAGGAAAGGTGAGCCAGAGGGCAGAAAAGGAGGGATGGAGAAGCTTGGCAAAAAGCACAGTGGAAAAAGGCAGGAGGAAAAGCATCAGGAATGTGTGCAAAGGGGGAAAAAAATAAGGCAAAGGGGACGAGAAATTAATAATCCAACAAGCAGGTTTCCTGCGTGTTATTAATCACACCGGTTCGCCCAAGCTGCAGAGAAACCTAGCGCTGCACGTGGGAGGGGAGGGTTTTCAACATCATTGGGCGCCTCTGCTCACTCCTATACATCTCAGCCAATCCTCCCCGTGCCTTAAGGTACAGATCTATCCGGGACTGCAGTTCCAAACCCCTGGAAGATGAGAAATCGCTCCGTGGGTGAGGCGCTGCTCCGGCCGGTTAATGCACTATAAACTTTATTTGAGCTGACTTCTCATCCGATCCCCCAGTGACGAGGTCAGGGAGCGCGAGCAATTCCACCCCAAATCATACCATAATCGAATTGCTGCCTATTTCCCGAACCTATAATGAAAAAGGCAACCGAAATAATGCAGGTAATGTCGGCGGCCTCCCCTGCCTGTCGGACGTTATTACCTCCGATTGCTTGCCACCATTTCCCCGGGACTCTAACAATGAATATATTTCACAGCTCACTTGCTCTCCTGTGTGGGTGGCATGGTATAGACACCTACATGATCTGAAAGGGAATCTAAGACAATACTGCTGTTTCTGAGTGTCGTGCCTAACAGCCTGTTGGTGGGAGAGGCATTTTTATCAAAGCACTTCACACACACACACACACCCTGACCTGATGGGGTCCGGAGTCCCAGACTCTGCCCAAACCAACTCAATCTCTGTCTCTTTAAGTCCCCAGTTTCATCACCTACAGCATAATAACCCAGAGTGTGACTCCTTTATCACTCAGATGCTCTGAAGGTTTTTATTCTATTTTCTCCCTCTGAATAAAATGGGACAGAAAAAGGCTTTAGGGACTGGACAGGAGACAAAATAATGCGTGCGTGCACCCTACCTGAAAAACGCCTCTTAAGCACTGACAGCTCCTTAAAAAAAGAACACTTAAAAAAAAAATCAACACTCTATTTGCATGCCCTTAAAAAGCAGAATTCAGCACCCCATCATCTTTTTGCTTCTCAGAGAAGTGCTGACCACAGCATGATGCAACAGTATAGATTCAGAGACTCCGAAGGAACCATCCAGACAGCCTACTCAGCTGTGATTTGTAGGGCTGCCCTTTGGGGAATGAAGGCCACCTCCAGACCGGTGGGAATGTGAAGTGGGATGCCAAGTGTGCCTGATTTCTGGAGATACTCTCTGTCTAATTGAGCACCCCGGTAGGCTCCCAGCCCTAGCATTTATTCTTCCAACTTGTGGGTTCGGTTCAACCAGAGCAGCGGCTTTGAAACTTAGAAAAGCCATTTGTACCTTGGAGATACTCCATGTGTCAAGCCATCATCATCAAATGCTGGGGCAGGCACCTTGGAAATATTTACGGGATGCAGTGGCTCAGCTGGTAAAGAACCCATCCGCCAACGCAGGAGATTTTCAAGAGACACGGGTTCGATCCCTCGGCCAGGAAGATCCCCCGGAGAAGGAAATGGCAACCCACTGCAGTATTCTTGCCTGGAGAATTCCATGGACAGGGAAGTCTTGGCAGGCTTACAGTCCATGGGGTGGCAGAGTCGGACACGACTGAATGCACGCACGCTGGTGGCACGACTCTGGACACGTGGACGCGTGGACGCGTGCCTTCAGGTAGCAAACAAAGAGACTACAAATGCATCTGGTTTAAAGAGTCGTACAGGGACTGCAATAGATCAAGTCAGAAACAGGGTCCGTGAGCAACATTTTCTTAAGCTTGCATTACAATACAGACGCTCTCCTTTATATTTCTTCACTTTGTTTTCCTCCTGCTTTTTCCTTTTTTTTTTTTTTAAAGGGAACTGCCCCTTTAAATTTCCATTACACATTTATTTCCTCATCTATAAGATCACCTTCCTTACCTTGGCCCTACCTATAACAAGGAAACCCAGACCAAAAAACTGCTAAGTGCTGCCAGACGAGCTAAGAGTCAGGTGAGAAGAGTCTAAAAGAGTTCATCAGGTGAAGGTCTCCAGTTTTCCAACTGCAGGTCAGTCCAGACTGATGAAAGGGCAGCACCACGTTTTTCAAAAAGATTCATGGGTTCAAGAGTGCACGCCGACACACGGACAAAGAATAATTCTTAGAACGACTCAGCACTATGGGCTATAGAGAACACATCTTATAAGAAGTGGGGGGGGGGGCGGCAGGGGGAAATCAATATAAAGGAAAAACATGCTCCAGATGTAATTGAAGTCATACATTTGTCCATGACTTCTGTATACGCCCAATTACTGCTATTTATCAAAAAGCAGACAACATTGAACCTGGCAGCATGAAAAACAAATTTTACTAAGTCAGAGGGGGAAAAAAATCATCTGAAAGAGAAAGGGTGGGGGGAGATACAAATAATAAATAATTCAATATTCTCAGGGAAAGCTCTTGGAGAAGAGGCTTGGTTGATTCGAACATCAGACATGGGTCTGACAAGAGATGTATCGATTGAGACAATTCTATCATTATTATTCCAGCCGGAGTCCTTCACAAAAGCTGCTCTTTTTGCTCCTGTTTTTACTGCTGTAACTACCAGCCTCCTTCTTCTACCTCAATCTCTTTGAACCGGTATTCATTACAGCTTAAATCTTAAGCCTAAGCATAAGATCATAAACAGATTCTGCGTCTCATGTTTGGCGCCGGCAAAGGGCTCAGCTTTCCTAAAATCTAACAGGACGGCAGGCTATTCACAATCTGCGGAGGATTTCCACACTCGATGAAATAAGTCGGCCGCCCCATCTGTATAATTACCAAGGCAGAATATTTAGATTCGAGCGGGAGCATATATCCGAAGCAAATATGACCCACATCTAACAAAGAGTTGCCAAACGCTGAACAGAAGAGCTGACAACAAACGTATCCTCGTTTGTTACTTTCAAGGCTATGAAAAGCAACACTGACATAGATCTGTAATGATTTCCTTCTCTACTGCCCCAACTGAGTTCCAAAAATGTACTTGTTCTTCCAACCAAAACACTTTAAAAAAAGAAAAAAAGAGCCTTTGCGGTCAATGCAGATCACGAACATACAGCGGTGTAATTAGTGAAGGAGGAATACAGGTCCGTTAGGCATCTGCGAAACGTGGAACTATGTCTTCAGCGTTCGATGTGTTAATTACAACCAGATAGGAGGTGCCACGGAAAATTAACAGTCTGGCGCAGGCATGAGAAGTAAACAGACAAAACAGGGGCTGCTGGAGGGTCGGGAGAGCAAGTCAATTTTGAAGAAAGATAAAAGGGCTGCCATGTCTGTGACGGCTGCAGGGAGGGGAAAGGGCAGTGGACCTTGTTATCATCAGTTAATTAAGCAGGAGGTCTGGGCTTGCATACACCACCACATTTGCCACGGTAATCAGATGTATTATTCAAATGTGCAGGGAAACAAAACTCCACGGCAGGCCTGACAAGCAGCAGCGACCAACGTCGGCTCACCCCAAGGTGCCAGAGGCACAAAGGCTGAGGAGCCAGTGGGCTTCTGTTCCTGGGTGTCTGACCCACGGGGTGGCTTCCTGAAACTCAGGTGGGAGAATGGAGCTGGGCGGGGGTGAGGAGACACTCTTAAAACTAAATACGCGCCCCGCCCCAAGGTCTGTGTTTTCTGGCCAGCCAAGGTGAGAGGCATTGCAGGAAAGGCTGGGCAGGAGCATCAGCTGGTGGAAGACAGGATGGCAACCAATTAGACTGAGCCTACAATGCAAATGGGGGCTTCCCAGGTGGCTCAGCGGTAAAGAATGTGCCTGGCTTGGGAAGATGCCCTGGAGAAGGAAATGGCAACGCACTCCACAATTCTTGCCTGGGAAACCCCATGGACAGAGGAACCTACCTGGCTACAGTCCATGGGGTCGCAAAAAGAGTCGGACGTGACTTAGCAACTAAAGGACAGCAATGTAAATGACACTTAGTGGGTCTGAGAAGGGGTCTCTGGATGACTCGTGCCTTAGTTTACAGGACAGAGAGACAGAATGTAAGTGTGACCTCAGATTCAACATGGTTATCCCCTTTCCTGGGCTTGCAAAGTGAAGAGGTAAACCCCTAGCCGATCTCAGATTCGGTCCACACTAGTTAACACTCTGTGGCCAAGGATAGCTCATTTAGCTCATCTGGTCTTTCACCCCCAGCGCATACCGACCATTGACTGACGATGACCTTAACAGTGTCGCTACACCACCGGGAAAGTGAGACGTTGTCGTACTGGGCAGTGACCTGTGATGCCCCATCTCCGTCTCTGAGGCCTGACTCACACCCAGAAGGAGCAGTGGTCATTTAAGTGGGTGGAAAGTTTTCTGGACACTCTGCAACACAGGTGAGAGGCAAGGTTGCTTGCCATGCACAATTTTAGGAAATGCCATATCGGGTGAAAACTGGGGGTGAAGCCCTCCACCCCTCTACACCCCCAGCCAGCCATGGACAATACAAAATCCAGTCTGACAGACGCTGAAAGACCTGCTTTACTCCTGGAAAACCTCTTCCTCTGCTATAACTTTTTAACCAGGATGGGGCCTGGAGGTTTTTTGGGACTGGACATCATATATCAACCCAGTACCCCCAGGCTCAGTATGGCTATTGGACCTGGGTTGGCCTGGGGGAAGCAGTGAGAGCGGGCGTGGGAACTGATAGGAAATACTGATACAAGTGTCTCAGCCTCCGGAGGCTGAGTTGGAGCTGGAACACTGTCCTCAGGGGTGAGAGGAGGTGCTGGGTGGGGTGAGGGGTGGATTGTGTATGGGTTACACACTGGTGTCAAAAGTGTATCTCATCGCAGTAAATCTGCACCAAAAGAAGTGGGAGATGCCAGAGGAACAGAAGGGGAGCAGGAAGCCAAACGGGTATCAAGTTCTGTCGCTGGACTGACTCAGTAACCATTACACATGCGCAGACGCGGAGGCGCAGAAATGCACGTTCTTCACATGCTTTTTACAGAGCGTTCTTGAAATGACAAAATCATAGAGATGGAGAACAGATGAGCGATTGCCTGGCTTTGGGGCGGGGGGCAAGGCTTCTTGTGATGGAGCTGCTCTGTGTATTGACTGTGGAGGCTGTCGTGGGAAATCCTGGGGGTGATCCACTGACAAAAGTAAGCGCATGAACGTCGCTGAGCGCATGGGTAATCGGTGCTCTGAGTCAGGTGGGTGTGCTGGGTCAGGGTCAGTTTCCCAGCTCTGATATTGTTTGATGATTACGCAAGATGCTATCCCTGAAGACACTGTGTGAAGAGAATAGATCTTTCCTTTATGTCATTTCTTATGACTGCGTGTGAATCAACAATTATCTCCAAATTAAAAGAAAAAAAACAGTCTTCAGCAAAATGCAAGTTTACGACTTATGCATGGGATTCTTACACAAATTACTTCTACAAACCCCAATTTTCTTCTATCAAATATGGAAAAGAATAATGTGTCCTTCAGAGAATCATTGTGGAGGATTGATGAAGTAATATGTTAGAGAGTCCTTGGTATTTAGTAAGGGTTTGGTAGGTGTTAGTTATTACTTTTTTTTTTTTAACCCGCTTTCTCTTTTTATTTTGCATTGGGGTATGGAAAAGTGAAGTTGCTCAGTCGTGTCCGACTCTTTGTGACCCCATGGACTGTAGCCTACCAGGCTCCTCAGTCCATGGGATTTTCCAGGCTAGAATACTGGAGTGAGTTGCCATTTGCTTCTCCAGGATATCTTCCCAACCCAGGGATTGAACCTGGGTCTCCTGCATTGTAGGCAGACGCTTTACCATCTGAGCTACCAAGGAAGTCTCTTGGCCTTTGGGGAATAGACAATTAATAATGTGATAGTTTCCGGTGGACAGCAAAGGAACTCAGCCATACGTATACATGTATCCATTCTCCTCCAAACTCCCCTCTCATCCAGGCTGCCACTTAACATTGAGCAGAGTTCCCTGTGCAACACAGTACGTCCATTATAAATACAGCATTGTGTACATGTCCATCCCCAACTCCCAAACTACCCCTTCCCCCATCCATAAGTCTGTGAGCCCGTTTCTATTTTGTAAGTTCATCTGTATAATTTCTTTTTGATTCCACATATGAAGGATGTCAAACGATAGTTTTCCTTTCTCCTTCTCTGTCTGACTTACTTCCGTCAGTATGACAATCTCTAGTAACTGCAAATGGCATTACTTCATTTTTTTAACTTTTAAGGTCAGCATGACCACTAGTATTTACAAGTAGTATCCATATCTATATGGATAAATAAGCTCTGAGTTGCCTTTACTCAGAGATTAAAAGTGTACCTCTTGCCACTAGATTCTCTGATTTTCAATGATTGGGAATGGCGGGTGCTTTCCATAATTCATCACTGACAAAAAAGCATAAGAAGCCTGTTCCGCGGAAGGGCTCTTCCACTGCCCCCTCCCCGGCATCATCCACTTATAACTTTCCCATCTGAAGCAGAGGACACCCCTGCCTCCCCAGTGTGGACCCAGGGTCTCCTGCATCCTTTATAGCAGCCAAAAGAGGTCAGGGTCCACTCCTGGGCACTCAATCATATCTGCTAAGAGCTACTGAAAGGAGCAACGGGGAATAGAAGTCTCTATTCTGATCAAATTAGTTGGACATGGATCAATAGCAAGCCTTGGTGTGTCCGTAAGCTCGGAGCCGGCTGATTCCCGGCATAGAGCGAGAGAAAGAGAGAGTGAGGGGGAGAAATAATATCTGTTTCCTTGGCACAGAGATTTCCTTATATTGAGTCTGTCACTTCCCATTTCTGTTAACAAACTGCTGAATGGAGCTCATCGTTGGGCAAATATTACAACTCCCCGGAATACAAAGTGGGGGCAATTGTTTCCGACTGGGGGTTTAATAACAAAGAAAAGGCCAGGCGAGAAGGAAGAGATCTGGGGGCGGGGGGACTTTATCTGCAAGAGGGGGAGACCAGCTCCACAGAAACAAGGTTCAGGAAAGAAGAGAGAAGGCAGGCTTCAGCTTCACTCGAGTCCTCTGTTTTGTCTTCCTCTCTCTTAAACCGCCACCAGCCCAAGATTCATAGCAAGCGTTACTGGGTTCAAAGTTACCAGCGCAAATGCATAAAAAAGATGGTTCTGTCTTTCCCAGGAGAGACTGCTAAATTTGGAATTGAATAACTTTGCAAAGAAGGGCCTGGAAAAAGAAAAAAAAAAATTGAATGCACTCTGCTTATCTTCTACGTCCCTCTACTGGAAAAGGAGTACAGTCATTGCTGGGTGGAGAGGCAATTGTGGCCGTCTTCTTGGTACGCAACAAATCTCCTTGGTGGAGGTTGTCAACTACAAATTGGCACTTGCTGTACCCACTTGCCATCTACCTCTATGTGTATATACGTGTTAGCCCCTCGGTCGTGTCTGATGCTTTGCGACCCCATGGACTGTAGCCAACTAGGCTCCCCTGTCCATGGGATTCTCCAGGCAAGAATACTGGAGCGGGCAGCCATTCCCTTCTCCAGCGGATCTTCCTGACCCAGGGATTGAACCCGGTCTCCCATACTGCAGGCACATCCTTTACTATCTGAGCCACCAAGGGAGCCCATTTACCTCTACAAGCATTAAATCACGTGCTGCCGCAGCTGCTGATTTTCAACACCCCCTGGAAAGAGTTCAGGGAGGAGAGCAGAAATGAGGCACTGAGTGCTCTGGGAGGGGAAAAACTGGCAGGACAGTTCTTCAGATAGTTAGATATTTTCAGGAGTCAATTTTGAGAGCCCAATTCGTGTATCTCCCCATATCTAGAAAAGCACCAAATCCATTATGGGAAGGAATGTTTCTCGTGATTAGAAGAAACCTTCTGGGAAAAATGTGTGCTTGATTGCATGTATTCCCCTTCATCAAAATCAAATATTTACTGAACTTGCCCCTTGCATCTTTGCAGCAGTTTCTCAGAGCTATCTCCCAGGCTGCAGTGCTCATTTTGCCCCAAGTAAAAAACTTTAACTCACAACTCTCACGCTGTGCATTTTTTTAATTGATAGGGTAGTGTGTTGGCTTCCCAGGCGGCACTAGTGGTAAAGAACCCGTCTGTCAATGAAGCAGACATAAGAGGCTCAGGTTCTATTCCTGGGTCAGGAAGATGCCCTGCAGGAGGGCATGGCAACCCACTGCAGTATTCTTGCCTGGAGAAGCCTATGGATAGAGGCACCTGACGGGCTACAGTCCACAGGGTCACACAGAGTCGGACACGACTGAAGCATCTTAAGATGCAGCATGCATGCGTGGGCGGTGTATTAGAGAGAAAAGAGAAAGCCATGTGGAGAACCCCCTGTATTCTTCACAATATCAGGGAAGGAAGAACTAGGAACAGTTAGGCTTCGTACATCACCCAAAGCCCAAAGCCTGGAGCCAGGAAAGAGCAGAACTGAATGTCAAGCCCTGCATGGACCCCAAATTCTGCGCTGATCCCACAGTGCCACACTGTCTGCTCACTCAAAGGGGCTGAGCTGTCTCTTGTTTCTGAGAGATTTATCACCCTGGTGATTATGGACCTCAAGTGTGTTGGCTCACGGCTACCCTCTGGATCTGCATTCTGCATGAATCAGAGCTCCGTTGGTCATACAGCCAGAAAATACTTATTAGTTTTGGACTGTCATGCTAGCCAGGGGTGCCCGCCAGTAGCTGCCCATCAGATTCATCTGAGACGTTAAAATCCCAAATACCCAGCCCCCCACTCCCAGAAGATTTCCACGGGCAGCCAGAACTATAAATGGCTGGGCACAGTGATGTAACAAATTTGAAAAATGGACAAAGTGGTGCTTTGAGAGGATTATGACAACATGGTTGGTAGCAGCATGAATACTGAAAATAACTAAAGTCCAGAATTTTATACGTTAGAGGCTGCAGGGTATAGCAGAAAGAGCCAACGTCGGCCTTTTACTAGTGATGTGACTGTGTAACGCCTTCAAAACTTCTTGATATGGAGATGCAAGTCTGGAAACTGTGACAGACTTTGTTTTCTTAGATTCCAAAATCACTTGCAGATGGTGACTGCAGTCATGAAGTTAAAAGACTCTTGCTCCTTAGAAGAAAAACTATGACAAACCTAGACTGCGTATTAAAAAGCAGAGACATCACTTTACTGACAAAGGTCCATATAGTCAAAGCTACTGGTTTTTCCAGTCATCATGTATGGATGTGAGAGTTGAACCATAAAGAAGGCTGGACACTGAAAAACTGATGCTTTCAAACTGTGAAGAGTCCCTTGGACTGCAAGGAGATCAAGCCAGTCAATCCTAAAGGAGATCAACCCTGACTATGCACTGGAATGACCGATGCTGAAGCTCCAGTACTTTGGCCCCCTGATATGAAGAGTCGACTCTTTGGAAAAGACCCTGACGCTGGGAAAGATTGAGGGCAGGAGGAGAAGGGGCCGACAGGGGATGAGATGGTGGGATGACATCAGTGACTCAATGGACATGAATTTGAGCAAATTCTGGGAGATAGCAAAGGACAGGGAAGCCTGGCGTGCTGCAGTCCATGGGGTCGCTAAGAGTCGGAAGTGACTTAGTACCTGAAGAGCAGCAAAGGCTTCTCCTGGCAGAGCTGTTATGGAAATTAGGAGGAAAAAAATATGGAGAAACATTCAGCATTGTGCCCAGAATACAGTGGGCATTCAACAAGGTCTACCATATTGGCTGGGAAGTCCATGATTTCAATTAAAAAAAAAAAAAAAGACTACAAACGAAACATGCCTACATTTGTGTTAAATTGCATGATTTCCACTGGGGAAGACCACATTTGAATTGGAGATCGTTTTACAGTTTTTCTTTTTGTGTTGTGTTTCCAATAACGTCATCTGCTCAGAAAGACCTCCTCGGACTGTGTTATATATTTATCTTCTCACAAGGCTGTACTTCCGCTTTGTTTCACTTCCTAGGACCCAGGTATTCATTATGCACTCACTCACCCATCTGTCAAGTCCACGGATCTATCCTTAGCACCAAAAAGCCTACTGGCACACGGAGATCTGCCACAAACGTTGAATAACCAAGTAAGTGAATGTGGATGGAGGAATTCCTGTAGATCACTTGAACTGGAGGTATTCAAATATCTTTTTCTTTCTTAAAATTAAAAAAAGAAATTTGGCTGCAAGATTTCTGGCATGTGGCGTCTTAGGTCCCTGACTAGCAATTGAACCTGCGACCCCGCTGCAGTGGAATCACGGGGTCTTAACCACTGACTGCCAGGGAAGCCCCATGAACTTTGCTTTTCAATCCATTCCAGCCATGAGTCAGAATCTTCAGGGGCCAAGGCCTGGGACTCTGCATTTTGACAAGCCATGCAGGTGATTCTGGACACCAAAGCTAGAGAATCACTTTCCTGGTGCTAGAGAAGAAATTGTCCATGAGCAATGTGTCGCTGAGCAATTGTCACTGCGGCTGTGTTGGGGTTCTCTAGATGCTCACATGTGTGTAACCGATGAATCCTTACAGAAGCTGAAGAGGTGAACACTACCCCCATTTGACAGTAGAGAAACCAAGCTCTTGGATTTTATGAAACACACCTGAGGTCACTCAGCTAGTAACTCACGGCACTGACCGTGGGACCCTGATCTATACTTACAAAGAGAAACACTCCTTCTGATAAACAGTACTATTCTCAAACCAAATACTCCCAATCTCCCCTTGGAATTCCAGTCGTTTCTGAATCCCACAGTCACTGGGGAAGACTTCACTGATGCTTATTTTAGGTATCAGGTCGCCAGTGCATGAGGAACAGCAAGAGCAAACATATGCTAGCAAGACAAAGGTAAGACTCCTTGGAGAACTGCAGGACGGTTTTACAACCAGAAGGATGGGACCTCCGTGGTGTTCGAAGCGTCACATCACCTGGGATCTTTCAAGAAATGCAGATTCTCCCCACCTCATCCCAGAGTCAGGATGGGGAACAGTGGTACCCTAGGCCACCTTGGTTTCAACAAGTTCCCCTGGGAAGAGGAAGACCCTCTTAGGGAGAGGGACCCTCCTTAGAGAGTGGAAGGGGAAAGACGGCATTTCAAGTAGGTTGGAATTATCAGGGGAGAGAAATGGTTGGAGGGTGAGGATTCCTGGTGAGGCAGTAAGGAGTCACTAGACAGAGCCCAAATTCGGAAGTGGTCCAGCTCTGCTTCCTGGAAAAGCTGATGCGAAGAAGCTGCTCAGAGTCAGGGAAGCTTGTGATGGAAGTTTGTCTTCCCCATCGTTGTTCACTCACTCAGTCGTGTCCGACTCTTCGCGACCCCATGGACTGCAGCACACCAGGCTTCCTTGTCCTTCACCATCTCTTGGAGTTTGATCACACTTAGGTCCACTGAGTCATCTTCCCTATAGTTTTTCTATTTTTATTTTTTTCGATAAAAGGACCCCATGATTAAATCAGTCTGGCAAACCTGGTTCAAAGCAAATGGCATAATTACTTTGATGTTTATGGTGGGACCTTTCAAAGTCATTAACTGACTGATAGAAACCATGAAAATAGGAAATAGAACATTTTATAGCACTCAGTAAAAACTTAGCAGAAAAACACTTATTAACAGGAAACATCGGGACTTTGTGGTTATTCCATACTTTCTCTGTATGCTTATGTGTCTTTTTTTTTTTTAATAAACTTCACTGTAAAGTAGCTTTGGATTTACAGAAATGTTATAAAAATAGTACAGAGGATTTGCTCTGTACACGCTCAACACCCAACTCCTCCTATTATTAATATATCTCAATAGTACGGTACATCGTGCATAACTGATGTACCAATGTTAACGCGTGTGGAAGTTTGGCTAACCTGATGAAGATAAAAATCTGACTCTTATACATACCCTTCAATACAACAATGTGTGTGGGTGATTGTTAAAATTCCAATTTGATGGCAACTAGCCCATTATTGGGTGGTGAGCAGTTCCCTGGAGCCTATTAGAACTCTCATGATGAGGGAAATTTGCATACAAATAAAAGAATCTTATTGTCTGAAATCTGAGGAAAATACAAGAACCTCTGTGTAAAGTATCAACATCTCTGTAAAACTGTTATCCAACCAAAGATAGTAGTATTAACCTGTGTATACGTGTTCGAACTCAGTTGTGTCCAACTCTTTGTGACCCCATGGACTCTAGCCTGCCAGGCTCCTCTGTCCATCGGATTTTCCAGGCAAGAATACATCTTCCCAACCCAGGGATGGAACCCACATCTCCGTCTCCTGCGCCCCCTGCACTGGCAAGTGGATTCTTTACCACTGCGCCACCTGGGTACTTCATGGGTTTAAGTCTCAGCTTTGTTATTCATTCGTAGAGGACTTGGGCAAGACATTCCCACAGCATCAGCATCTTCATTTATCAAATTGGGGTCAGAACAATATCTCCAACAAAGAGTTATTATGTTGGGCCAAAGAGCTGATGCCTAGGCAAGAATTACAGCATTGTTACTTGACCAAATGAGTCTAACCAATATAGATTAGCCATTATTTTTACAGAGATGAAGTTGAACATAGGGAATATAACACTTCAGCAGGTCAACAACTGTCAGATGCCAGCATTTTCATAGATTTCGACTTGCCCCTCTCGCCATCATCACCATCTTCATCATGATCACCAAAGAGGCCAAAATACAACGGAGCTTTCACTAAATGAAGTGACCCCAGAACTGGAGCCAGCCAGCTGTGCCCTGGTGATCCTCCAGGACCTCCCACCCCCATTTGAGAACTGTCAGCATGCCCCCTCATTTCTAACCTGGCTGGGTTGGGCAGGCCCCACACCCCCTCCACCCATTGACGTCATCGTCTCAAGTCCATTTTTGCACCCTTCATTCCATCCATCCCCTGGGACTAAAGAGGACTATCAAAGCAATGGGACCAAAGAGGAATTTCACAGCTCCAGGCTCTCAGCGGGGAGTGCCTGGGGGCAAAGAATGAATGAAACCTGATGAAGTTTCCTGAATTTTTCCAGGAAATCGAACTTTCAATGAAATCGGAGATGGGAATCCAGGAACAGCCAGAGAGAGAGGAGAGTGAGAGAGAGTGAGCCAGTCCGGCCGTGATTGGATTATATCCACTGGCAAGTGGCTCCTTATTAAGACCATTCAAACGGATGTAATAGATATCACGCACACATATGTATTCAGTGCACGCACATATAGTCTTAGGATCCTGGGAAATAATTGAAACAAGAAACAATAGGCGAGGTCTCTTCCACGGAATCGTGTTCAGAAAGAGTCTCCCTGCTTGTTTTCTGTTTTCCACGTTCCATGACAAGGCTGGGGGGCGGGGGGTGGGGTGGATGGAATGGAAAGAAGTGCCACTCTACAATCACTAAAAATAAATACTTGTGTTATATTCTGTTCCCTCTGCAATGAATAAAACAGGCACGAGGGTTTATAATATCAATTCACAGGGCTCTTTCTGCTCCAGTGAACTGTTACTGAACGGTTCAGAACAAAGCTACAGGCAGATCGGACAAAGCTCTTCTAACAGGGCTGACATTAGGCTCAGCCTGATAAGACGACATCAGAGAGATGCTTGTGTCCCAGACCCTCGGATCACAGCAGCCCAAGATGGAGAGGTGGTCCAGATGCGGGAATCTGATCACAGAGCCAGTTCCGCTGATCTGGCTTAGAGCAACGGCACGGCTCAGGGTTATCGGGTGAAGCTGGATGAGTTCAAGGCGATCTTGGTCCTGGCGGTGCATTTAGACATTAATAAGAGCCCAGCCGTGGAAGAAGGGGATGGGGGAAGGACTAGGGGTGTGGGGCTGTAAAAGGAAAAGAATCAAAGTTCATCTGATAGAACAACGTGCTGTGTTTCACACGCCCGGATGCCAAGCACCTCCTAAGCCCCTTCTAAAGCCATTCCTGGCGTAGAACAACTGTTCTCAACTGGGGACCAGTATGGTTTCCGTTCCTCCAGGACATTTGGCAATGTCTGGAGACACTTTTGACGGTTAAACTTGGAGAGGCTTTTTTTTTTTTTAGATTTATTTATTTTTTGGCTGTGGTGGATCTTGGTTGTTCTGAGGGCTTTCTCGAGTTGTAACAGACGGGGGCTCCTCTGCAGTTTGCAGCACGCAGGCTTCTCATTGCCAGAAGCTTCTCTTGGTACTGAGCATCGGTTCTAGGTGGGCGCGCTCAGTAGTTATGGCTCCGGGGCTTAGCTGCCCCGTGGCATGTGGAATCTTCCTGGAGTAGGGCGCAAACGGTGTCCTTAGCACTGCACGGCGAATTCTTAACCACTGGACCACCAAGAAGCCCCTGGGAGGGGCGCTTTTAACTGGCATCCAGTGGGTAGAAGCCAGGGAAACATAATACAATGCGTAGGATGGCTCTCTCACAATGAACACACACATGGTGCAAAACGTCAATGACGGGGAAACCTGCTCTAGGAGATAGCGACCCCCGATCGCCCAGCTAGAGGGAGATAAAGCCTTATTAAATTAGATTATCAAGTTAGTTATCGGCAACAACGATCTCAGTCCTCAGTGCAATCGATGGACAGTCTGGACGGGAAAAAGGGTTCAGAATTAGTTGCTTCTCTTCAGCAGATCAAACAGATGGTTATATTTAAGGATATTTACAGGATATTTTTGGAGACATACTGTTTGCTCCCATTCACCCCAGCATGGTGACACTCTCCAATCGTTTGCTGTATTCGACTTCCCGAAGAAGACTCATTTTTTTTTTTCCAAAATGAATAGAGTCACTTTATAGAATTTCTTCTGCTTTACTGGTATCTACGAGTCACCATGGTGAAAAGCGATTTATTTTTTTTTTTTTTAATAAACTTCACTGTAAAGTAGCTTTGGATTTACAGAAATGTTATAAAAATAGTACAGAGGATTTGCTCTGTACACGCTCAACACCCAACTCCTCCTATTATTAATATATCTCAATAGTACGGTACATCGTGCATAACTGATGTACCAATGTTAACGCGTGTGGAAGTTTGGCTAACCTGATGAAGATAAAAATCTGACTCTTATACATACCCTTCAATACAACAATGTGTGTGGGTGATTGTTAAAATTCCAATTTGATGGCAACTAGCCCATTATTGGGTGGTGAGCAGTTCCCTGGAGCCTATTAGAACTCTCATGATGAGGGAAATTTGCATACAAATAAAAGAATCTTATTGTCTGAAATCTGAGGAAAATACAAGAACCTCTGTGTAAAGTATCAACATCTCTGTAAAACTGTTATCCAACCAAAGATAGTAGTATTAACCTGTGTATACGTGTTCGAACTCAGTTGTGTCCAACTCTTTGTGACCCCATGGACTCTAGCCTGCCAGGCTCCTCTGTCCATCGGATTTTCCAGGCAAGAATACATCTTCCCAACCCAGGGATGGAACCCACATCNGTTATCCAACCAAAGATAGTAGTATTAACCTGTGTATACGTGTTCGAACTCAGTTGTGTCCAACTCTTTGTGACCCCATGGACTCTAGCCTGCCAGGCTCCTCTGTCCATCGGATTTTCCAGGCAAGAATACATCTTCCCAACCCAGGGATGGAACCCACATCTCCGTCTCCTGCGCCCCCTGCACTGGCAAGTGGATTCTTTACCACTGCGCCACCTGGGTACTTCATGGGTTTAAGTCTCAGCTTTGTTATTCATTCGTAGAGGACTTGGGCAAGACATTCCCACAGCATCAGCATCTTCATTTATCAAATTGGGGTCAGAACAATATCTCCAACAAAGAGTTATTATGTTGGGCCAAAGAGCTGATGCCTAGGCAAGAATTACAGCATTGTTACTTGACCAAATGAGTCTAACCAATATAGATTAGCCATTATTTTTACAGAGATGAAGTTGAACATAGGGCATATAACACTTCAGCAGGTCAACAACTGTCAGATGCCAGCATTTTCATAGATTTCGACTTGCCCCTCTCGCCATCATCACCATCTTCATCATGATCACCAAAGAGGCCAAAATACAACGGAGCTTTCACTAAATGAAGTGACCCCAGAACTGGAGCCAGCCAGCTGTGCCCTGGTGATCCTCCAGGACCTCCCACCCCCATTTGAGAACTGTCAGCATGCCCCCTCATTTCTAACCTGGCTGGGTTGGGCAGGCCCCACACCCCCTCCTCCCATTGACGTCATCGTCTCAAGTCCATTTTTGCACCCTTCATTCCATCCATCCCCTGGGACTAAAGAGGACTATCAAAGCAATGGGACCAAAGAGGAATTTCACAGCTCCAGGCTCTCAGCGGGGAGTGCCTGGGGGCAAAGAATGAATGAAACCTGATGAAGTTTCCTGAATTTTTCCAGGAAATCGAACTTTCAATGAAATCGGAGATGGGAATCCAGGAACAGCCAGAGAGAGAGGAGAGTGAGAGAGAGTGAGCCAGTCCGGCCGTGATTGGATTATATCCACTGGCAAGTGGCTCCTTATTAAGACCATTCAAACGGATGTAATAGATATCACGCACACATATGTATTCAGTGCACGCACATATAGTCTTAGGATCCTGGGAAATAATTGAAACAAGAAACAATAGGCGAGGTCTCTTCCACGGAATCGTGTTCAGAAAGAGTCTCCCTGCTTGTTTTCTGTTTTCCACGTTCCATGACAAGGCTGGGGGGCGGGGGGTGGGGTGGATGGAATGGAAAGAAGTGCCACTCTACAATCACTAAAAATAAATACTTGTGTTATATTCTGTTCCCTCTGCAATGAATAAAACAGGCACGAGGGTTTATAATATCAATTCACAGGGCTCTTTCTGCTCCAGTGAACTGTTACTGAACGGTTCAGAACAAAGCTACAGGCAGATCGGACAAAGCTCTTCTAACAGGGCTGACATTAGGCTCAGCCTGATAAGACGACATCAGAGAGATGCTTGTGTCCCAGACCCTCGGATCACAGCAGCCCAAGATGGAGAGGTGGTCCAGATGCGGGAATCTGATCACAGAGCCAGTTCCGCTGATCTGGCTTAGAGCAACGGCACGGCTCAGGGTTATCGGGTGAAGCTGGATGAGTTCAAGGCGATCTTGGTCCTGGCGGTGCATTTAGACATTAATAAGAGCCCAGCCGTGGAAGAAGGGGATGGGGGAAGGACTAGGGGTGTGGGGCTGTAAAAGGAAAAGAATCAAAGTTCATCTGATAGAACAACGTGCTGTGTTTCACACGCCCGGATGCCAAGCACCTCCTAAGCCCCTTCTAAAGCCATTCCTGGCGTAGAACAACTGTTCTCAACTGGGGACCAGTATGGTTTCCGTTCCTCCAGGACATTTGGCAATGTCTGGAGACACTTTTGACGGTTAAACTTGGAGAGGCTTTTTTTTTTTTTAGATTTATTTATTTTTTGGCTGTGGTGGATCTTGGTTGTTCTGAGGGCTTTCTCGAGTTGTAACAGACGGGGGCTCCTCTGCAGTTTGCAGCACGCAGGCTTCTCATTGCCAGAAGCTTCTCTTGGTACTGAGCATCGGTTCTAGGTGGGCGCGCTCAGTAGTTATGGCTCCGGGGCTTAGCTGCCCCGTGGCATGTGGAATCTTCCTGGAGTAGGGCGCAAACGGTGTCCTTAGCACTGCACGGCGAATTCTTAACCACTGGACCACCAAGAAGCCCCTGGGAGGGGCGCTTTTAACTGGCATCCAGTGGGTAGAAGCCAGGGAAACATAATACAATGCGTAGGATGGCTCTCTCACAATGAACACACACATGGTGCAAAACGTCAATGACGGGGAAACCTGCTCTAGGAGATAGCGACCCCCGATCGCCCAGCTAGAGGGAGATAAAGCCTTATTAAATTAGATTATCAAGTTAGTTATCGGCAACAACGATCTCAGTCCTCAGTGCAATCGATGGACAGTCTGGACGGGAAAAAGGGTTCAGAATTAGTTGCTTCTCTTCAGCAGATCAAACAGATGGTTATATTTAAGGATATTTACAGGATATTTTTGGAGACATACTGTTTGCTCCCATTCACCCCAGCATGGTGACACTCTCCAATCGTTTGCTGTATTCGACTTCCCGAAGAAGACTCATTTTTTTTTTTCCAAAATGAATAGAGTCACTTTATAGAATTTCTTCTGCTTTACTGGTATCTACGAGTCACCATGGTGAAAAGCGATTTATCTCACTGAAACTGTTGGGGAGGAAAAAAAAATCTAAACAATTTGAGTGTCTGCCCCGATTAAGATTTTTATTAGTTGCAATAACAAGGGCATTGAGCATGGTGACACTCTCCAATCGTTTGCTGTATTCGACTTCCCGAAGAAGACTCATTTTTTTTTTTCCCAAAATGAATAGAGTCACTTTATAGAATTTCTTCTGCTTTACTGGTATCTACGAGTCACCATGGTGAAGAGCGATTTATCTCACTGAAACTGTTGGGGAGGAAAAAAAAAATCTAAACAATTTGAGTGTCTGCCCCGATTAAGATTTTTATTAGTTGCAATAACAAGGGCATCACTGGATGATGCTCAAATACCATAAGCTGATGGTGCCCAACTTTTTTGGCAACAGGGATCAGTTTTGTGGAACAGTTTTTCCACGGACCAGGCTGGGGTTGGGGGAAGAATGGCTTGGGGATGATTCAAGTGGATTACATTTATTGTGCACTTTATTATNTTTTTATTAGTTGCAATAACAAGGGCATCACTGGATGATGCTCAAATACCATAAGCTGATGGTGCCCAACTTTTTTGGCAACAGGGATCAGTTTTGTGGAACAGTTTTTCCACGGACCAGGCTGGGGTTGGGGGAAGAATGGCTTGGGGATGATTCAAGTGGATTACATTTATTGTGCACTTTATTATTATTACATCAGCTCCACCTCAGATCATCAGGTACCAGATTTTGGAGGCTGAGGACCCGTGCTATAACTCATGGGCTTCCCTGATGTCTCAGCAGGTAAAGAATCTGCTTGCAATGCAGGAGACACAAGAGACCCATATTTGATCCCTGGAGAAGAAAATGGCAGTCCACTCTAGTACTCTTGCCTGAAAACTCCCATGGACAGGAGGCCTGGTAGGCTATAGGCCAAAGGGTTGCAAAGAACTGGACACGACTGAGCAACTAAGCATTCATGCACGCTCTAATCCAAAGAATGTGAAAGGCCTGACACTCAAAAGTAGCTGGACAGTGGTATGCTAGGCGAATCAAATTTTCTGAGCTGTCATGCGGAAGTTTGTCAATGTTCCACTGTCTAAAACCAGTTTCTGAACTTTTATCCATGAAGGGGCAGAGAGTAAATATTTTACGCAAGCGGGTCATACGTTCTGTTGAAACTACTCAAATCTGCCATGGCAGCGCAAAAGTGGCCATCAACCATTTGTAAATAAATATGTGCATGGCTGTGTTCCAATGAAACTCTGTTTAAGAAAATGGATTCAGCTGTTGGGCCGTGATCTGTCCACCTCCAGGGAAAGAGAAAATCCTAGAGCTTAACTGAACTCACTGAATCTGCAGTGGGTGTGGACAGCACTTGAAAGCGAGTAGAGTCTCAAGGTTATGTCTATGCCTACTCGTCACCAGTGTATTAAGGTGAGTCTCCACAGCAATGAGCATAATGAAAGTGGTGTCAACCTGGGGTTGCTATAATAGACAGTGCTTCTGCTGTGTCTCTACTGAACCCTATACATGCATTTCTTAGAAACTCTAATGCATGAAACTAACTGGGCCCCTACCATGCCATACCCCAGGCACCATCATAGCTTCTGAGGATGCAAAGATGAATCGGAGCTACAGTAATCGTCCTCGTCCAAGAGTGACTGTACGACCGTCATGTTTTCTTTTCTGCACCAGGCTTCTCCACAGCACACATGCATGTAGGTACACACACACATGCATACCCCATACGAGTCGCTTGAAGCTAACATCATGGTTTTTTTTTTTTCTCTCATTGCTTTTTCCCACCACTAACTCTAGCAGGAGTAGCTGTAAAGCAGGTGGACAGCATAATCCCCTCCTCCCTCCAAAAATGTTCTGGTCCCAATTCCCAGAATGAAAATGTCACCTTCCACTGCAAAAGGGATGTTGCTGAGGTGATGAAGTAAAGGAACTTGAGATAGGCGGTTATCCTGAATTACCCAATGGGATCACAAGGGTCTCTGAAGAGCAGAGAAGGAGCTATGACCACATAGGTAGAGTCAAAGAGCGCAGCAGATGCTACGCTGCAGGTTCTGAAGATGGAGGAAGGAGTCATGAGCCCAGGAGTGTGAGTGGCCTTGCGATCTGGACGAGGCCAGGAAACACAGAGGGGCATAGAGTGAGCACCGCCCTGCCAACACCATATGCGAGCCACTTGGGACTCCTGAGCTGTAGAAATGCAAGAAAATGAATTCCGTGTTGGTTTAAACACACTGTTGTTCGCTGTCATCACTTACAGCAGCCACAGGACGTGCAAGCATGCTAAGTCACTTCAGTCGTGTCCGACGCTTTTGCGACCCTATGGACTGTAGACCGCCAGGCTCCTCTGTGCATGGGATTCTCCAGGTGAGAAAACTGGAGTGGGTTGCCACGCCCTGCTCCAGGGGATCTTGCCAATCCAGGAATCGAATATGCGTCTCCTGTGTCTCCGGCGTTGGCAGGCGGGCTCTTTACCACTACCGCCACCTACCGAGGCTGTAGGTGTTGAGTGACAACTGACTGCAAGGTTGAAGGGTCACTTTGGGACACAGGAAGCTTTTAGGGAGGGCAACTCTGGACTCTGGAAACATCTGAATTTTTTTTCCTTCTAAGTACTTTTGCATCACTCTCTAGTTAATTGTTGACTCAAAAACTAGATTCAAAAGTGGGTTTCCTTTTGGGTTTGGACCTCCTTATGAGTACAGATCCAGCATGGATGCCTAGGCCCTCTACCCTAAAGCATCTGCAGGGCTCTCATTGAGACAGGCTGGGACCTGGGACCCTCTGCTGCAGTGTGTGCCCCTGGCCAAATGTCTCCTCCTCCAGCAACAAAAGATGAAGAAACTCTAAGAGACTAGAAAGAACTGTGGGCATGCACAGCTGGGGCAAATTCTGGATGAAAGCTACAAGGAGACCAAAAAAAAGAAAAGAAAACAAAACCCCTCAACTGCCTCAAGAGCCTGGAGAAAATCACAGGGGTCAGGAGCAAAAGTAGGGTACTCTGTGGATGACCCCTGCACCCAGCACAAACAGGTGGGCGAAACACCTAAGCCCCTCCCCCCACGTGACCCCGGGACACACCGCTGTTGTTGCTGTTTAGCCCCTAAGTCATGTTCGACTCTTTGCCACCCCGTGGAGTGTAGCCCACCAGGCTCCTCTGTCCATGGGATTCTCCAGGCAAGAACACGCAGCAGGTCACCATTTCCCCTTCCAGGGGATCTTTCCGACCCAAGGGTTAAACTGTGTCTGTTGCATTGGCAAGAGGATTCTTGATCGCTGAGCCACCTGGGAAGCCTGGACACACCGCTACCTTCATCCCACAAAGGAACAAGCTAACCACCCCCGACCCACACCACCAACCCATCAGGGAGGGAGCAAGGGAATCTGTTGTTTGCTCTTGTTCCTCCCGCCCAGCTGCAGCAGGGGCCCCAGTAAAGCCTTGCCTGAATTTCTTGTCTGACCTCTTGTCAATTTCGACTCTTTGGGGAAAGCCAAGTGCCCTGGGCGGCAAACTATGGGGACAAGTGTAAGGAGATGCCAGCCTCAGCATCTGCCCCCAGCATAAGCCGTGATCGAGTTGCTGGTGCGCAATTACCATGGATGTCCTGGGTGCCTGGGAATCGAATGCCCCTCAGTCATCAGCGACGGGACGAATCAGGAAGTGCCCTTTATGGAGCATTCAGCCCTCTCTGCTTGAAACCAGCAGACGAGCAATGAAGAGAAGGTACCTCTTCCAGTCTGGGAGGCTGGGGTCCAACTCAGCACATGTTTTGCCCCACAGTGTGTGCACAAAGCATTCAAGTCCACACCTGCCTTCTTGGACACAGGGAGGGACTGCACGCCACAGGAATCAGATCTGGGTTCACAACCAGACACCCTGCTCGGTAGCTGGGTAACTGAGAGCAGGAAGCACAAGCTCTCTGGGCCTCAGTTTCCCTTTCTATAAATGGGGCAAGAATCCCGCCCTGAACATCATTTCTGTGCTGTGTGCTTAGCCGCTCTGTCGTGTCCAACTCTCGTGATGCCATAGACTGTAGCCTGACATGCTACTCTGTCCACAGGATTCTCCAGGCAAGAATACCGAAGTGGGTTGCCATTTCCTGCTCCAGTGGATCTTCCCAATCCAGGAATTGAACCTGGGTCTCCTGCACTGCAGGCAGATTCTTAACTGACAGAGCTATAAGGGAAGCCCCAACATCATCTCTACAAGGCTGAAGATGACAGGCATGAAGTACTCGGCACATAGTAGGTCACCAACACGTGGCATCTCCTTCCCACTCCTCCATGGGCTGTAGTCTTGGCATAATTTGGAACTGCAGCAATACACAGGAGATTTCTGGGACAATCACAACTGAAGAGACTTCTCTCCATGTGTGTTTTGGAGAATGCAATCATCTTGCCAGTAAAGCCTTTGTGTCTAGAGCAGGGTTTCGCAAACTCGGCAGTTTAGGGAATTCTTTTCCTGTGGGGTTGGTTCTGTCCTGCACATGAAGGATGCTTAGCAGCATCACTGGCCTCTGGACCTTGGATGTCCATGGCAACTCTCCTTTCCTCCCTAGTCAGCACATCCAAAAGCATCTCTGGACATGGTCGATGGCCTCTGGGCACTCTGTCACACCTGCCTGAGAATCACTGATCGAGGACGTGACCTCATTGCTCCTGATGTCCAAGAATGGAAAAGGCACAAGGAACAGGTGCTGAGACAAAGGCTCTGCGTTAAGAGACAAGATCCCTGGTAGAGAGAACTCTCCTTGCATGCATGACCCAGGGGACCATCCACTTCCTGGTAAAAATGCAGGCTGACCCCAGGTACCAGCGGGACTCAGGGCGGTGACCTGGATCAGCACAAGCCTGAGCGGTCTCCCACCTCCAGTATGAGAATGTGTTGTTGTTTAGTTACTAGGTCATGTCTGACTCCTGCGACCCCATGGACTATAGCCCACCAGGTTCCTCTGTCCATGGGATTTCCCAAGCAAGCATACTGGAATGGGTTGCCATTTCCTTCTCCAGGGAAGCTTCCTGACCCAGGGATCCAACCCTCGTCTCTGGCATTGGCAGATGGATTCTTGACCACTGAGCCACCTGGGAAGCCCAGAATGTGTGGACAGGCCCAAATGTGCCACACAAGGTGTGGATTTGAAAGGCAAGGCAAGAAGCAGACAGGGAGCCATATCACAAAGGGCAAGGCAGAGGGCTGCGGGAGTTGGGATCACATGTACTGGTTGCCTTCCGAGCAGCCCCCGAGTTCCAGAGCAGCTGCGAACACACTTTGCCCGGCGCTCCTCTCTGCTCAATGTTCTCTGGCAACACCTGGTGGAACAGAGAAAAAACTGCACAGCGCCCTGGCGTGAGATGCTGCTTCTGCTAATCTCATCGCTGCCAAAGGCTCTCCAGCCGCAAAGGTTTACGGCGGGAGCGGGGCGGGGTCCCATCAGAGGCCCCGCCTCCAGGCTGCCGGCAAGGCTGTACTCAAGTCCATTTCTCCTGTTTTCATTTCTACTTTACCAAGCAGAAAACACACATTGCTGTATCGGCAAGAGCTCTCTCGCTGGGACAAGGAAATAAATTGCAACTGCAGCCTCACTGGAGGTTTTTCTCTAGATTGTGCCCAGAAAGCTGCCTCAATGATCCTCCCTGCAATCAAGCAAGCATTTACTGAACACTTCTGGGTTATTATGGTAACCCCCCCAAAGGATGCCCTTCCTGGCTTGGCAGGCATCTCTCCAGCTGTAGAGTCAGCTCTACTTGGAGAAGCAGAGATGAGAAAGGGGAGCACAATCCCAAACATCTACTCCCTGGGCACAAGATGTAATGAAGGAACTCCATTTTACCGTCACCCCCCCTGCCCTCATATCAGTATCCCAGGGGAGATCACATGTGTTTCTTTACTGATAAGAAGGGAAGGCTAACTTGTCCTGCATTCTACCTGATAAAGGTGTGGCAGGAGGGAATTGGAGGATTAAAAAGCACATCAGGATTTCTTTCCTTTTGAAAGGCTGAATACTATTTCATTGTGTGTGGATATATACATATTTCCACACAGACATTGCATTTTCTTTATCCATTCATCTGCCAAAAGACAATGAGGTTGTTTCCGTATCTTGGCTATTGTGAGTAAAGCTGCAATAAATATGGAAGCACAGACATCTCTGCAAAACTAATTTGGTTTCCGTTGGATATATACCCAGAAGCAACATGGCCAGATCATCAGGTAGTCCTGTGTTTAGGACTGTGTCTTGTGGAACATCCATACTGTTTACTGTAGCAGCTGCATCAATTTATATTCCCACCACCGTGGACCCTTTTCTCAACATATGTACCAGATTATTTCACAGTTTATGCATGTATCAAAACATCAAGATATCAAAATATCTTAATACATATACAATTTTTATTTGTCAACAAAAATGTACTCAACTTTTTCAAAGAACATTCTCTTGAAATCCATAGATTCACTACATATTTCCAAGAGAGCATTCCAGCATGGGTGGAAGGCAGACTGGTTTCAGAGCTTGAGGTCTTATTTACTCATGTGTTAGGTATGTGAGCACCAACGAACTGATGCTTTCTAATTGTGCTGCTGGAGAAAACTCATGGATGGAGGAGCCTGGAAGGCTGCAGTTCACGGGGTCGCTGAGGGTCGGACACGACTGAGCGACTTCACCTTTACTTTTCACTTTCATGCATTGGAGAAGGAAATGGCAACCCACTCCCGTGTTCTTGCCTTGAGAATCCCAGGGACAGGGGAGCCTGGTGGGCTGCCGTCTATAGCAGAGTCGGACACGAATGAAGCGACTTAGCAGCAGCAGCAGGAGCAAACTCTTGAGAGTCCTTTGGACTACAAGGAGATCAAACTAGTCAATCCTAAAGGAAATCAGTCCTGAATATTCATTGGAAGGACTGAAGCTAAAGCTCCAATACTTGGGCCACCTGATGTGAAGAACTAACTCACTGGAAGAGATCCTGATGCTGGGAGAGACTGAGGGCAGGAGGAGAAGGGGATGACAGAGGATGAGATGGTTGGATGGCATCACCAACTTGATGGACATGAATCTGAGTAAATTGCAGGAGATAGTGAAGGACAGGTGAGCCTGGCTTGCTGCAGCCCATGAGGTCGCAAAGAGTTAGACACGACTTAGCAACTGAGCAACGAAAACATTCTACGCTCTTTCATCCCTCAGTTGTAAAACAGGGAAGGGATGAATACCTGTCCATGGATGTCACGCATGCCAGTTACTTCACATGGTGTCTGACACCTAGAAATGCTCAGAAAATATTAGCTAAGTCACAAGAGTTAACCTATATGACATCATCCTTAGATGTTGGAAGTTGGGGGGCCCATCCCAGGTAAGTCAGTAACTTGCAATGTAACCTTAAATAAATTTCCATTTCTCAGTGTTAATCTTTCTTATCTGCCAAAACAGAAAGGATACCATTGCTTTTAAAAATTATTTCACTCTAAATATTATCAGCATAGGAGGCATTGGGACATATCATTGCTTTTTAAAAACACCTAGTGTACAGACATGCAGCTTTGTTCTATTTGTTGCTCGCGTCCATGTAAGACATACACAGCCAATGTCACTAATTGGGCATCTTTTAGAGGACACTGGAGAACTGTTTGGGAGTGCCTGGAAATGTGCATGCCTCAGTTACTGCCGGAGAAGGGCTCTTCTAGAAGGTAGTTCTACCCAGTCAAATGGGGAGGGGGTGTTGTCAGAAGCAGTCAGATAATCCAAGGGAAACCAAGCCCTATTGCAGGGCAAAAAAGGCACCATGAATGTGGAACTCCACTTCCTTCAAGATCAGGCAATCTGCAATGTTTCTAGAACCTACTGTGTCTGTGGACCATGGTCTCTACTTTGGGTAGCATCAAATCAAAGAAAGATTTTTTTTTTTTTTTCTGCCGTTGAGCTGTCCCGATTGTTGATGTTGAGATTCTAAGTCATAATGTCTCACCCAGTGGGATTCTCAAGGCAGGGGGCTCCCTTCTCAAAGTCACATCCTATGAAATATTTAGCATGTTGTTTGCCGGTGGCTGTCAAATTAGGCTCATCCAAAATACTGTCAATTAAGAGGGGAGCCTCACTTACCTAGCCTTGGAAGTCAGTTATATTCAAATTATGCATAAGAGTCTGGAAGTCAAAGAACATCTTTCTACGACTGTAGTTCAAGTACTTTGAAGTATCCTGCCACCAACCATAACCCACTAAGAGCAGCAAGGAGTCTTGATTCACTCCTAGAAATTCTCAGTTCAGGAAGCTGGCATATTACTATTATTCTTTAATTTTAGGACAACATTTAAAAAATGATATTCATGGGTATCCAGTGATAATGCCTTAATCTGAAATGATTAAAGATTGATGATGGGCTCAAGAATATGCTATTTTTCACTTCAAAAGGAAATGAGTAACTACCGCTTTCAGGGCATTTAACAACGTCTCTAACTGAATAAGTTAGCTCACTCTTCCTTACAGGTGAGCCTTCAGACAAGACTCGGTGAATTTTTAAACATACTTTCAAAGGGTTGCTCATTACGGCTAGAGTTTAAAATCTGTATATTTGGCAAAAAGAAGTGTTTGAGTTAAACTTTTCCTTTAGAATACGGTCTGGTCACATGCACTCTGCCATTCTGTATTTTTTAAAAATATGTTTATTTATTTATCAGCATGCACACTCTTAATTGCAGCATGTGTAATCTTGTTCCCAGACCCGGGATCCAGCCCAGGCCTTCTGCATTGGGTGTGTAGAGTCTTAGCCACTGGACCACCAGGTAAGTTCCAATACTCCGCACTTGTAAAATCTAAAATAAACTCTTCAAAGCAAAGGAAAAAGAACACCCACTTGCTGCAGGCTTGATAGCTTATTAACAACGACATTCTTCTTTGTGAGACTGAACCTCATTGAGATAGATATTCGTGAACTTGGAGGTGAAGTTCCTCAAGAGCCACGCTTACAGGACACGCTAGTTTCCTTTATGCAATTTACAAACTCTTTCGGCCGCTGCTAAGTAATAGCGTGAGAAAGAAACTGAATGTGTTCCTGCTCCCAGTGGTGTCACTCTATCTGTAGAGGCTGTCATAGAATTTCTGAGAATTTCTAGGCGTGAATAGAGACTCCTTACTACTCTTAGTGGGTCATGGTTGGGGGCAGGATACTTCAAAGGACCTGAACTGCAGTTGTAGAAAGGTGTTCTTTGACTTCCAGACTCTTACGCGTAATCTGAATACACCTGGCTTCCAAACCTCTACAGACTCCACTACAGCCTCTATTTTCAAATACATTTTATTATGGAAGCTTTCCTCTCACCCCCCACCTTAGCATATAATGAAAGTTTGGATCAAAGAAGTTAAACAAAGGATTTGCTAATCCCAGAATCATAGAGGGAGTAACCAGCAAACTCAAAACCGTCTCCCTGCAGACAGCCCTCGTGGTCCAGTGGTTAAGAATCTGCCTTGCAATGCAGGGGATGTGTGGGTTCCATCCCTGGTCAGGGAGCTAAGATGCTCCATGCGACAGAGCAACTCACGCCACGTGCAACTACTGAGCCCACAGGCCACAAGTAGAGAATTTGTGTATCAGAGCAAGAGAGTCCGAACGATTCAACAAAAATCCCTCGTGCCACAACTCAGACCTGACGCAGTCATATAAGTAAATAAAAATTGCAAGTGTTAGTCACTAAGCTGTGTAGGACTCTCTGTGACCCCATGGACTGTACCCCGCCAGGCTCCTCCGGTCCGTGGAACTCTTCAGGCAAGAGTACTGGAGTGGGTTGCCATTCCCTTCTAGAGGGGATTGTCCCAACCCAGGGATCAAACCCAGGTCTCCTGCATTGCAGGCAGATTCTTTACCACCTGAGCCACCAGGGAAGCCCAATTACGTAAATACATATGAAAAAAAAAAAAAAAAACAAACTTCTGCCTGCCCTCATTTGGGATTCTAAAGTATTTTTCTGTTTTCTTTTCCGTTTTTCAACCTGCCCAGTCTGTCTGCCTATCTATCACCATGTTTGACTATCTTATCTATTCATCAGCCTGTCAACCTGTCTACAGTCTCACCAGAGCACCTGCAACTATTTTAAACTGAGTTTGAGAGTTTAGCAGAGAAATGCCTGAAATAACTGCTAAGTATTTACAGCAGTTCCCTCCTTCAGGAATGCAAGGTGATTTGGAGGCTCTTTAAATTTTGGAAACCTTCACTTTTTACTCTATTCTTGCCTGTCTCTGTGTTGTGTGAGTCGTTTTGCGAGAATGGATTTACGCCAACCATGGTGTGATTAAAAATAAATGCTCTGAAGATAAAAAAATTTTTAAGTAACTCTATCAAGCAGCTTAACTCTTCTTGATTTTCAAATATTGCTTGTTTCTTCTATTCAGGCAGGTTCTCCTGAGATGTCTTGGGGCTGTACTTTGGGGAAAAAAACCCTCTCCAATCAGCTCCATTGAGCCAGAGTTCACACTTCTGTCCCTTCCCATTCCTGGGTTTCACGCATGGCTCCAAGGTTGGCAGGGCAACATATTAGAAATAAAATGCAATCGTGGTAGGTGACACTTCAATTTTGCTTCTTCAGCAGCAAAGATCATCAACTGCACAGTTTTCTGCTATGACGGAAGGTCCTGTAAATTTCACTTAACAGGCCTGTACAACAGGGCGGCATGGATGACTCCCCACTACTGCCACCACCGTGCTGGTTTCTGAAATCGATTTTTCACTCACTAGAACTGTTGTAGGATTATGGCTTCTCTGCTGTGCTTTGCTGAAAGACTTCCCTCTCTACCTCTGTGGACATGCTCCACGTGGGAAACTTCAGATGCTTAAAGAGTGCATGCTTAGTCACTCAGTTGTGTCTAAGACCCCACGGACTGTAACCTGCCAGGCTCCTCTGTCCATGGGATTTTTGCAGGCAAGAATACTGGAGTGGGTTGCCATTTCCTTCTCCAGGGAATCTTCTTGACCCAGGGATGGAACCTATATGTTTCCTGCATTGGCAGGTGGGGTCTTTATCACTGAGCCTTTAAGGAAGCCCTTGACGAGTAAGGAAACTTAAATCTGGGAAGGTACGAAGAGCGCCACCATCAGTGCCCACACTGCAGCTGGACGATAACACAAGTGTGTGTTTGAGCAAACAGGCAAGGGAAGTGTCAGGGGAAAGCTCCAGACACAGAGAGCTGTAGCAAACAATAATGAAAAAAAGGAATCAATCCTAAAGTCCATTCTCAAGGAAATCAACCCTGAATAATCACTGGAAGGACCGAGGCTGAAACTGAAGTTCCAGTACTTTCTTTAGCCACCTGATGGGAAGAACCGACTCACTGGAGACGACCTTCATGATGGGAAAGATTAAAGGCAGGAGGAGAAGGGGGCAACAGAGGATGAGATGTTTGGATGGAACCACCAACTCGATGGACATGAGTCTGTGCAAACTTCAGGAGATAATGAAGGACAGGGGAGCATGAGAGCTGCAGTCCATTGGATCTCAAAGAGTCGGATATTACTTAGCAACTGAACAACAATCAAAAAAGGAACTTGGCGTCTCTTGAGTGCAGTTTCCCTTTGAAGGATTTCTCTCTTTGGGGATGTTCTGAATATGTCTGCTAGACGCTAGGCTGAGGTTGCAATGACCTGAGAGATGGGTTGCGGTGGGGTGGGGTGGATTACATAATGCAGTTACTTTCCATGTAAATCATTACCCTTACCCCACTCTTACAGAATCAAAATTTCTGGAGATGGAGCTTGAGGGATGGTGACGTGTTAACGATCCCCAGAAGATTCCTACACATGGCACTGGCATGAATGTTCAAAGCAAGGATTTTGGAATTACAAAAACCTAGCTTAGAATATAAACTTTGCCACTTTCCTGGTTGGCTGATCAAGAAAAAATGAGCTTCTGCTAAAGCTCAGTTTTCTCATACATAAATTGAGGAGGAGCATACTATCTGTCTCAGAGGATTGAGATGAATTAAAAAAGATGCATATGTCATCAGACAACACAATCTGTGGACCTAGTAAGTGCCTGAGGATATTATCTCTTTTTATTAAGAAACTGTCCTTGAGTGGTCTTGTTAAATCCAACTGTTTCTCCATACAAAGGTGTTTCACACACACACTGACAGTGACGAAGTGTGCATTCTCAAAAGGTATGTCTCAGTCTTAAGCCCACACAGCTGCAAATGTGATGTTAACTGGAAAAAAAGGGGAGTGGTTTGCAGATATAATTAAAGACTTTAACATGAGATGCCTTCAAATTGTGGCACTGGAAAATACTCTTGAGAGTCCCTTGGACAGCAAAGATTAAACCAGTAAATCCTAAAGGAAATCAACCCTGAGCTTACACTGGAAGGACTGATGCTGAAGCTCCAATCCTTTGGCTACCTGATGTGACATGTTGGAAAAGACCCTGATACTGGGAAAGATTGAAGGCAAAACGAGAAGGAGGCGGCAGAGGATGAGATGGCTAGATAGCTTCACCGACAACTCAAGGACATGAATCCGAGTAAACTCCGGAGATGGTGAAGGACAGGGAGCCTGAGGTGCTGCAGTCCATGGGGTCACAAGCAGCCAGACATGACTTAGCAACTGAACAACAACATCCTGTTTTAGGGGGAACCCTGTATCCAAAGACAGGAAACAGAAGAGGAAAAGGCACAGGAAAGAAGCCGATGTGAAGATGGAGGAAAAAATTGAAGCCACGTGCCTACAAGTCAGAAGATGTCACGGATTACCAGATGCCAGCAGAAGCTGGCAGAGGGGCGTGGCATGGATATTCTGTCTCCAGGAGGACCCAAGCATGCTGGCATCTTGATTCCAGGCTTCTAGCCTCTAGAATTTCTGAGGCTGAATGTCACCAAGTTTGAGAATTTGTTGTACTGGCCCCAGCCATTAAAGGGAGCCTTTGAGTTCCACTGTAGTCTAAGACTCTTGTTTGGAAAGGGTGATCTTTCCAATGTTCTCCAAGGAAACGGGCTTGGGACTCTCCCCCTCCCCTCTAGTGGGGGGACCAGAGCGCAGACTCTGCTTGGTCTCCACACTTGTCAGTGACTGCAGGAGCCCCTGGCTACCGCCAACCACGTCGGCACATTCCAAGCTCAAATTTCACTCTCTGGCAGGCTCTCGAAAGAATAAGGAGTTTCCAGTTTAGAGAGCTCCTTGGGTATAGAGGTCCGAAGGTGGTGCCAGTCAGAGAGTGGCCAAGAGCCAGCATCTGGGTAAGCCACTCGGAACAGCCACAGCCGTGAGCTTGCAGTTCATCTGGGTAAGCCACTCGGAACAGCCGCGAGCTTGCAGTTCTGCCCTCAGCTCTGGCCTGGCCAGAGAAGGCACCCATGGATCCCACTCCCCAATAAAAGTAATAACGCTGGTGACAGCCACCAGGCATTGAGACCCTTTAACACACAGAAATTAAAGGACCTCCTTGGCAGTCCAGTGCCTAGGACTCCATGCTTCCACTGCAGGGGGCACAGTTTTGATCCCTGGTTGGGGCACTAAGATCCTACATGCCACACAGCATGCCCCTGTCGACTTAGAAAATAGTGACAGCCTACAGGTTGAGAGTTATGCTTTATTGGGTGGGAATTTTTAGGACTTCAAGCCCAGGAGAACTGGTCCGAGTAAGTGCGGGAAGAGGGTGCACCAGGTTATTTAGACGCTTGCAACAGGGAGCAGATAGTCTGAACATCAAAAGGTTATTGCTAATTAAGGAAAATCAGATATCTGAAGTACGTATAGGAAGAGGCAAGAACTGGGCTCACTGAAATCATTCCTTTCATATGCATCTCAGTTATGGGGGGGGGCAGCATCCTGTGACTTGATTTTTCACAGCCTTTAGTTCCTCTCACCCTAGGGAGTGGCAGCAGCCTGATGACTGCTGGATCGCAGGCATTGTTCTTTTCAGGAACCCTCTGCGCTCAGAAATTCACATTTGGAGGGCGGGAATCCCTGACGGCTGTGAGACCCTTGCTTATTGATATGGCAGGAAATATTTAATTTCTCACTCCCCCTCCTCAAAAAAAATTTAAAAAGAGCAAAAAAATTCAATTAAATACTTCACCATCATCATCTTTAAAACTTGTTTGACATTGAGATGATTCTTTGTCCCATTTTACTGATGAAGAAACTAAGGCTTAGCAAGCTTAAGGATCCTGTCACTGTTGCCCAGTGGGGAAGGAAAGCAGACAGCATTCAACCCTGTGTTTCTCCAGAGGCTACAGTCTGCCTGGCGACACAGACCGTGCTTTGAGTACAAGCAGCTGAGACAGTCTCCTTCGATGCCCTAGCTGGTTTGAGACGGGCCCATAAAAGGCATTTTCTGCCTCACGTCATCATGAATGGTACCAGAAATGGGACATTTTAGAGCTGACTGTCCCCTTAACACTTGGGTAGCTTCACAGTGCCATTTTACAGATAAGAAAACTGAGTCTCAAAGAGACTTATTCAGGCTTATTCACAGTTGTGTAGCTCCTGACATGGGATTTCAACCAGAACTCTTGACACGTGCGTTCACTCTATCATACATCTACTACATAAACACTCAGGGCCAAAAATTGGGGTAAAAATAAATGTCAAAATCTCTGCAGGTGCCCAGACACTTTCCCCACCTAAGTGCTGCTTCACTTTTGGATTATTTACCATACAGTTCCTCTGCTGTAGAATCGGAACACTACATTGAAAAATACTGATTTTCATCTTTCTCTATTCACCACTATCACTCTTTGATACCAACTTCAGTGTTCACTGCAGCCCTATTTACAATAGCCAGGATGTGGAAGCAACCTAAATGTCCATCAGTGGATGAATGGACAGAAAATAATTGGTATAGAATATTACTCAGCCATAAAAAAGAACAAAATAATGCCATCTGCAGCAACATGGACGGACCTAGAGATTGCCATACCGAGCAAAGTCAGTCAGACAGAGAAAGACAAAATACCACGATATCACTTTTATATGGAAGCTAAAAAAAATCGTACAAATTTACAAAATAGAAGTAGAGCCACAGATGTAGAAAATAAACGTATGATTGCCAAGGTGGAAAGGGAAGGAGTGATAAATTGGGAGATTGCAATTGACATAGACACACTTTATATATATATATATATAATAGATAACCAATAAGAATATACTGCACAGCATAGGGAACTCTATTCAATACTCTGTAATGACCTACAGGGGAAGATAATCCTAAAAAGAGCCGATATATGTATATGCATAACTGATTCATTTTGCTGAACGGCAGAAACATAACATGGTAATTCAACTATAGTCAAATTGAAAATTAACTTGAAAACATGTTCACAGGGAGATGCAAAGCCCTGAGGCTCCCCTCTGTCACCAGGGGGTTTGATTCATCTCCACGTGGACCCCTGTTTCTACTCATCTCAAGAAGACTCAATGCCCTCCACATGACAGTCATAAGACATTAGCTCAATGCTCAGAGCTCCTATGAACCAGTGTTGACAGGCAGCTGTCCTATAGCTTGTGGATAAGTGGTCCTGAAAAGTCACTGGCTCAATGAATGACAGGGTAAAGAGGCTGTGATCTGAATCATGTTTTAAATACATGCTGAATTTCAATGTGATGCAGGCAATTATTCTATCTTCACTACAGATCAAGAATCTTTTCCTTGCACTGGATTGCATGCCAGAGATAGAAGACCATAAAGGATGCCATTTCTTGGTGGAACATCTTCCAATTCAGTGCCTTTTGAAGTAAATTACGATTGTTTATTTGTGGCTTTAAAAAAATAATCTTCATACACAGAGTTTTCTCAAAGCAAATCCAACTTTGGTGTTTTTCCGTAGCTCATGTGAGGGTATGTTATGTGTTTGCCCACTGCTGTGTTTTGAAAGATGTGGTCACTGTTTTGGGGCTTCCCTAGTGGCTCAGTGATAAATAACCTGCCTGCCAATGTAAGAGCCACAGGAGACGTGGGTTCGAACCCTGCGTTGGGAAGATCCCCTGGAGAAGGAAATGGCGACCCACTCCAGTATTCTTGCCTGGGACATCCCATGGACAGAGGAGCCCGGCGGGCTATAGTCCGTGGGGTCTCTCAAGAGTGGGACACGACTGAGCACGCAGGCATGCACATCCTTGCTTTTGTAGAAACCACCAAGAAAGGAGACCATGAGCTGAAGTACTGGTGCGTCCAGAGTATGAACTGAACGATTCTCCTGGTGACAAGTCCTGGGCACCCACCTGCGCTGTAGGGCATGTCATGGCGGTGGGGGCGGGGGGAGGAGGGAGGCAGAAATGGCACGGAGAGCTATCAGGGTGGGCATCTATGAAGAGATGCTGTGAATCATTCACAGAGAACAAAAGAAGGAGAAAAACTGCAGAACCATGAAGCTGCTCTCAAGAAATCCCAATCTGCCTGCAAGTGAGGTGTGGCTGTTGACACCGTTCCCCACCTGATTTCTCAGGTGCGACACCTCCGGGGCCATCTTCCTCCCAAAAGCTCTAAAGAGCAGCAAGTCCAGGTGAGAGAACAAAAGAAGGAGAAAAACTGCAGAACCATGAAGCTGCTCTCAAGAAATCCCCATCTGCCTGCAAGTGAGGTGTGGCTGTTGACACCGTTCCCCACCTGATTTCTCAGGTGCGACACCTCCGGGGCCATCTTCCTCCCAAAAGCTCTAAAGAGCAGCAAGTCCAGGCAGTCAAGGAGTCAGAACTCACAGCCTGGTTCCTGGGGATGCAGCCAAAGGGGCTGCCACGTCCAGGGAAGAGATGGAGCCGTCTTCCTCCTACCTTCCTCCTTCCGCCCTGCTTCCCCGCAATGGATCATCCCCGAGTTGTAAGAATCCCTCCTCTGACACTTACAAGCAGGGGGTCACCCCACAGGACCCACACCCCACGACCACTACAACTCCAGAGCTGGCCACCCCCATCCTGGGAAAACACCCCTCCCTTCCAAGGCCCGTTGATCCCCACTCTCAATGCATAATGCTCTTCATTTAGGTGTGTGTTTTGAAACAACGTTTTGGATAACCCTGGCATTCTGTCTTCTCTATTACAAACATTTATGTAACCATGCCAGCCGATTAATCTGAAGGATGTGGCAAAGAGACGGGCAAATTTCACCCACAGGAAACAAAAACCCAGTCTTTGAGGATAAATATGTACTCCGGAATTCATAACTGATTGCAGATTCCTATTGATATTTCAGCAATGTATTTGTCCCTTGGACATATTCATAGAGCGTTTCCAAGTCTATAGACATAGCTATTTAATAACTGCACTGAATAATTCTTCCATGCTAGATACATGAGAACCTGCAAACACCCCCAATCCCCACAACAAAGGTAATAAGCTTTTGTCTCGCCTTTTTTCCCCTCCTGCTTTAAGCATCCCCCTTAATGAGCTCTGCTTCTTTGTAACTCAAGAGATTTAGTATTCTGTCCAACAAAACAATTTATTGCCCAAAATGTTCCTACTGCAGATAAAATCTTTGCTTCCCCAATACTTCTGGCTCCTCCGTTAATACCCTAATGTTTCATTTACAGCCGAACAAAGCGGCTTATCTCCACTAAAAGGGGAATTAGTAGTAAGAAATAATTTCAGTCATCTGCTGAGTTTCTAAGTAAAGTGATGACTTCTGCATTCTAGCTTCTATCTGATGACAGGTGTGTCTGGGGCTCCCAGAAAATAGAGCAGTTCTGTCACCTAAGCTTTGTAATTTGAACAATGCGGCTACATAGATCAGGCAAGAGTTAGGTCTTAGCTGTCAGGGGAAAAAAAAAAAAANCGGGTTTGACCCCCGAATCAGGAAGATCCCCTGCAGGAGGAAATACCAACCCACTCCAGTATTCCTGGCTAGGAAATCCCATGGTCAGAGGAACCCGGTGGGCTACAGCCCATGGGGTTACAAGGGTCAAACGTGACTTAGCACCTAAACCACCACCGCCATAAATATTGAACTGTGCTCTAGAGCCCGGGAGTCCCAATTACTGAAGCCCAGACACTCTAGAGGCCGTGTTTTGGAACAGGAGAAGCTGCTACAATGAGAAGGCTGTGCATCACAATGGAGTGTGGCCCTGCTCGCCACAGCAACCAAGACCCAGCGCAGCCAAAAATAAACCACAAGATTATAAAAAAATAAATAAACCTGCACTCCTATGAATAAACTCCTGAATATAATAGTTGGAGTTCACATGCAGTGGGAAGGCTAAGGAAAACATGCTTACTGACATCCAGAGATGGGCAAGAAGTGATGGACGTCTTGCCTCCAAAGCCTCCATCTTCCTGGCCACAGAATTCAGGTTCAAGGATGACCCAGCGTGCACTGCTCCCCACCCGCTCACCCCTAGGCACTTGCCGTCGGATCTGAAGAGCCACTAGCAACATACCAGACGCTACAGCGAATGAAACAAAAACAAACCCCAGAAAACTCCAAAGTGAGGCTGGCTCAGCAGTGGAGAGACCCCTGTCGTGAGGACTTAAACACATCCTCAGCAGTGACTGACGGCAGCCAGAACTACGCCTGGACTTCTCCATGTCTCAAGATAATCAATCTTTCCTTGGCTTATGCTAGTGTAGGTTAGGATTTATAACCTATTCAGCTGAATCTATGGCGCAGCAGGAGAACGAGGTCCCGGCCCCAGCCCAGAGAGAGATGAGGATCCATACATCACAGGAGGTGGTGAATACATGAACACGCACGGCCCCTTTTCCGCCTTGACCCCAAGTGTCTCCCATCGAGGTCACAGGCTCTGGTAGGACTGCAAAGGGTGTGGTGTCTGAGCTTTACAGTTCCAGCTGACAGTCACTTACGGAGTACCTACTAAGAGCTGGATGCTTAGTGATGCTCAAGACCATCATGGCCAAGACTTAATGCATTTCCTCAAGTAGCTCACTCCTCAGTAGAAGAAATAAGCCATTGTCTAAATACACACAGCATCATCTCTTTAAAGGGAGATGCAAAATTCTACGTATGAAAGGGGGTTCCAAGGGGACCTGGTCTTACAGGACTTCATGAAACGGCCATTCAAAAAATGGCATGCAGGCAGAGGTCTAAAACCAGTGCTGAAAAACCAACTTGAAGAGGTAGAATAAAACATTTTTGCTGAATGAAAAACACGGGCAGAAGTGCCTAAGAATTCAGAAGGTGGGCAAGTTTCAAAATCCGGAAATCATTCCAACCCAGCTGAGGAATGGTGGCAGACACTGAGCAAGGCGTCGCATGGAATTGCAGAGGGCAGGAGGGGTTGGGGGTGGGTTGTATGGAGCTTATATTCTGTGGACATTCAGGATGGATGAAGAGGTTCTAAGTTGGGATGGAGTGCAGTGAGAAAGCTAGTGCCAGGTCCCACCTTGTCCCTTCTGTCATGGATCTCAGCTTTCCTGAAAACATGGGTGTCCTACCGGTCTCGTCCTGTAACCCATTCATTCACTCATTCATTCACTTATCCATCCAGTCACTGCCAAACACCTGCTGTATATGAGGCAGGCAGAAAAACCACATAGGGTTCTCCTCCCATAGGACTGACAGCCTTTCAGTGATTAAATGATTTAATGAATTAAATCATTATATCAAAAGATGAAAAGCCCAAACGCCCCTACAAGCTACACATGAAGGCACGTGAAATTGANCTGTATATGAGGCAGGCAGAAAAACCACATAGGGTTCTCCTCCCATAGGACTGACAGCCTTTCAGTGATTAAATGATTTAATGAATTAAATCATTATATCAAAAGATGAAAAGCCCAAACGCCCCCACAAGCTACACATGAAGGCACGTGAAACTGAGAAATCATAGTAGAGGCACTTAGTCAATGACATCAAGGAACTTTTCCTGGAAGAAGGGACCGATGGACTAGGTTTGGAAGCAGACCCGAGAGTGTTAACTAGGCAAAGAAGGGAGAGAAAAAGATGGGGACGTCCAGGAGGAGAGGCTATCCTGACCCAGCTCTTTGATGAGGACAGGAGGGGAGCAGCTACCCCATATCTGGCACCCTTGGAGCTCTTGTATGTGTGCTTGGTCCCTCAGTCACATCCAACTTTCTGAGTCTTTGTGACCCCCTGGACCGTAGACAGCTAGGCTCCTCTGTCCACAGGATTTCCCAGGCCAGAATACTGGAGCAGGTTGTAATTTCCCCCTCCAGGGGATCTTCCCGACCCAGGGATCGAACCCTCGTCTCCTTCATCTCCTGCATTGGCAGGTGGATTTTTACTGCTAGTGCCACCCGGGAAGCCCTGGCGCTCTTAGGACCCGGAGCTTTCCCCCTGACCTGCATGAGGGCCCCCTTTTCAGATCAGTGCACATAATCCCACAAGCCCACTTACAGCGATGTCAGCAGACGCCATTCTAAAAAGGGACTAGAAAATTCATGCCACGGATCAACACGCCGGTGGATCTGAGATAGTGGACGGAGGTCACGCCCAGGAGAAACGAGGCCTGGGCACGCTGCCCTACCGAGAACCTCACAGTGAATCGACTTTCACAAATTTAGTTCAAAAGGTCAATCGAGGATAGGATAAGGACTGGGAGCAGAAGAAAGACCACAACTAGGAGAGCCAACAAGGCTGCAGAAAACACACACACACACACACAAAGGTCTGAAAGGTCAGGGGACTCAGGAAGGTCTGGCTCCAAGCCATACAACTGAAGCAGGTAGTTTAAAAGAAAAATCTTTTTCCTAGATGTTTTCTTCCATATTTGCAATTTTCATACATTCCTGCCTTTCTGTATCCCCAGGGCATACAAATCACAGTAAACAGCCCGACTGTTGAAGCTGTCCTCCCAGTAGCACAAACAAATTCTTATAAATGGAAAGAAAATGGTCTCATTGCCTGCTATTGAGATACACAAATCTCTAAATGGATTGTCAGTTCTTTCAACCACTAATTCCTTTTTAAAGAGACAGCGTATTGATTCTTTTCATCCGAAGTTGCCAACCTTGTAAATTCGCAATCCCAAACACAATCCGAAAATGATCTCTTGGCTGGGGATGATGCAAAACAGGGCACCTTACACTGGCATAATCTTTGTGAGGTGCAAAGACATTTTAGATACCTTTTCTCATTCCATCTTTACAATGTTGTCAACAAGGTTTTATTATTCCTTTCTGCAGAGGAGAGAAAAGCAAGGCTCGGAGAAGTTAGGGGATGTGGAAGAAGGCCCGACAAGCCACAGTTTGAATTCAAATATTTTGACTCCAAGCCCCAACACGTGAGCCTGGGTTTCATATTGATTGGGTTAAGTCCTGGTTCTGGAAATTTATCATTTCTATAATTATTTGCTCAGTCGTGCCTGACTCTTTGTGACTCCATGGACTGTCGCCTGCCAGGCTCCTCTTTCCTTGGGATTCTCCAAGCAAGAATACTGGAGTGGGTTGCCATTTCCTTCTCCAAGGGATTTTCCCAACACAGGAAAAGAACTTGGATCTCCTGCATTGCAGGTGGATTCTTCACCGATTGAGCTGCAAGAGAAGTTCTTTTTTCTCTACAGCCTGAACATATTTGGATGACAGTTCTGCTTACTATTTTAGGCAATGTTTGCCCTACTCCTGATTTGGCTAATGTAAGTCACCATCTAAAGCTAGTCCTGAGTTATTCACAAGATTAAACAACGTTGTCCTAGGACCTGAAGAATGAAGGTCAAGAGTCAACATTTAGAAGGGCACGTGTGTGTAAGTAAATGTGTTAGTCGCTCGGTCGTGTCCGATTCTTTGTGACCCCATGGACTGTAGCCTGCCAGGCTCCTCTGTCCATGGGATTCTCCAGGCAAGAATACTGGAGTGGGTAGCCATTCCCTTCTTCAGGGGATCTTCCTGACCCAGTGATTGAACCTGACTCTCCTGCATTGCAGGCAGATGCTTTATCATCTGAACCACCAGGGAAGCCCTTAGGGGTACACGAGTATGCCTCAATTAACATTTCATTAAATAGTTAGGCTGACTTTTAATTTATCAAAGAATGGTGCTGTGCTCTGCACATTACCGATTTCCCCACTCCACTTCACTCAGGTTTTCCTAGAGAACTTACATCCTGGCATAAAACCATCTTTTAAAAGCACTTATTCTGAATCAAGCACTGAAAGAGCTCTACCCGAGCCTCCCTAGAACCACATGGGGTGAGTGTTATTACTGTCTTCTGTAGTTGAGGGGACTGAAGCTCAGGGGCGTGGTACAAGTTGAGGATAAAGTGAGAGAACTTGAACCCCAAATCTGTCAAATTTCAAGGGTCACGTCTCACACTCCAGTTTCGGAATCACACACCCCAGCAATGATGAAGTCAATACAATGTCAGTTTTAGATTGTTTTCACGTATGCCACTTCACCTCCATTTGCGTTCAAGATCTGCACAGTGTCTGCATTATCCCAGAAGGAGGCAAAATCTGCGTGGGAACTGATCCCAAGCACATCTTGAACACAGAGTACAGACTCACACCTCGTCTTTGTGTTCCACGGAATCTTTCCGGGTCAGGAACGACAGGGTTAATCTCCTCTAGTTCCATACAACTTGGGATCAGAGGCCAGTCCTTTTCAGTCTTAAAATTATCAACCTCCTCATGCCTTTTACTTGATCTTGATAAAAGGCAATGGAAATGATTTACTGGGGCAAAATGAGGATATTGTGTTTGGGGTCACTTGTTTGCTTTGCATTTTTTCCCCTATGACAGCTAAAAAACAAGAATACTCTTAAGTTCTGAGAGACTTTCACCCTTGCAACAAAGTCATAAAAAAAGAGACCAAGAGACAGAAACAAAGCTCGTGAAATAAACACATTAAAGCAAACAAGGTCTACCGACAGATGAATGGATAAAGACGTGTGTATCTATATATCACACACACACACAATAGAATACTAGTCAACCATAAAAAAGAATGAAATAACCCCATTTGCAGCAACATAGATGCAATGAGGGATTACCATACTAAGTGAAGCAAGTCAGAAAGAGAGAGAAAAATACCATACAATATCACCTACATGTAGACTCTAAAATATGGCACAAATGAATCTATAAAGCAGAAACAGACTCACGGACATAGAGAACTGACTACTGTTTGCCAAGGGGAGGGGGGAGGGGGAGGTGAGGATTATATATAATATAATGCAAACTATTACACATCAAATGGATTATAAATAAGGTCCTACTGTACAGCATGGGTACATCATGAGAAACGCTGGGCTGGAGGAAGCACAAGCTGGAATCAAGACTGCCGGGAGAAATGTCAATAACCTCCAATATGCACCTCAGATATGCAGATGACACCACCCTCATGGCAGAAAGTGAAGAAGAACTAAAGAGCCTCTTGATGAAAGTGAAAGAGGAGAGTAAAAAAGTTGGATTAAAGCTCAACATTCAGAAAACTAAGATCATGGCATCTGGTCCCATCACTTCATGGCAAAAAGATGGGGAAACAGTGGCTGATTTTATTTTTCTGGGCTCCTAAATCACTGCAGATGGTGACTGCAGCCATGAAATTAAAAGACACTTAGTCCTTGGAAGCAAAGTTATGACTAACCTAGATAGCATATTAAAAAGCAGAGACATTACTTTGCCAACAAAGGTCCGTCTAGTCAAGGCTATGGTTTTTCCACAGGTCATGTATGGATGTGAGAGTTGGACTATAAAGAAAGCTGAGTGCTGAAGAATTGATGCTTTTGAAGTGTGGTGTTGGAGAAGACTCTTGAGAGTCCCTTGGACTGCAAGGAGATCTAACTAGTCCATCCTAAAGGAGATCAGTCCTGGGTGTTCACTGGAAGGACCGATGCTAACGCTGAAACTCCAATACTTTGGCCACCTCATGTGAAGAGTTGACTCATTGGAAAAGACCCTGATGCTGGGAAAGATTGAGGGCAGGAGGAGAAGGGGACGATAGAGGATGAGATGGTTGGATGACATCATCGACTTGGTGCACATGAGTTTGGGTGAACTCCGGTAGCTGTTGATGGACAGGGAGGCCTGGCGTGCTGCGGTTCATGGGGTCGCAGAGTCGGACATGACTGAGCGACTGAACTGAACTAAGCTGTACAGCGTGGGGAATGGTATTCAATATCCTATAATAAAAAGAAAGGACTCTGATGCTGGAAAAGATTGAAGGCAGAAGGAGAAGGAGATGACAGAGGATGAGATGGTTGGATGGCATCAGAGACTCAAAGGACACGAATTTGAGCAAACTCCGGAAGATAGTGAAGGAAGAGAAGTCTGGTGGGCTGCAGTCCATGGGGTCGCAAAGAGTCGGACATGACTTAGCAACTGAACAACAAATCCAAATAGAAAAGAATTTTTAAAAAGAAAATACATATACACACACACACACACGTATACACTTCAATATCAACAAAAACAATATAGTATATACACTATTCAACAATATATTACATTTCAGTTAAAAACAAAGGAGTTATTCCAGAGACCTCCCCTACTGACAGGGAAGCTCTGTATGCCCTCTGTTCTCTTGATCATTCCAGAGATGAGGGGCTCTGCCATCCCTGAAGTTGTGTAGAGCCTGGAGGAGACACATGGTGTGTAACACGGCCGCCGGCAGCTGCCATGGATACCGCTCCTAATGGTACCCTGTGTTAAACACCCAGCAGATCCAGCTTCCTCCCAAACACATAACAGTTTCCATGGTGTCTAACCACAGGTTCCAAGAGCCTCTCTCAAGGTGTGCGTTTATTTCACAGTTTGGGATCAACCAACATACTGCTCTCTTCTTGTCAGAGAAGGAAACAAGATTTTGATAGGAAACAAGATTGGGAAGATACATTCTGACAGCTGTCAGAGATCTACTGATCCAGAAGACAGGAATATCTGAATGATACCATGTATGTCAGTCTGGCAGAACGACTAAAGGCACACCAGCTCTGGAACTGGAGATTCCTTCTTTACAAAGCCTTGGTTTTCTTACCTGTAAAATGGGGGTAATGATGAAATTTATCTCATACAATTATTATACTAATTTAGCAAGAGAATGCACGTGGGGGATGCTTTGCACAGTGTCTGGTGTATGACAAGCATTAAAAAAAAAACAAAACCCACTGAGGACTTCCCTGGTGGTACAGTAGTTAAGACTCCATGCTTCCAATGCAGGGGGAGTGGGTTTGACCCCCGATCAGGGCACTGGGATCCCACATGTCACACAGCACAGTCCAAAGATAAAAATAAATAAGCAAATAAAAAATTTTAAACTAACTCTGCTTGTTTCTCCCTTCTTCTTCTCTACCTTCTCTCTGTTTTATTATCACTGGCCTCTATTCCTCTCTATACAATTTCTTCATTACTTACTATTGGCCACTGAAGGTTGGAACAGAGATGTGAGAAGTCAAAACCACCTTGGTTGCACTGACCTGTCCTTGAGGGAGGTATCTTATGAATACCCGTGTGTAGGCACCACAGTCCTACAATATAGCCTCATGAAATGCAGTTCCTTCTCAGTCAGTGATTTTAGAGAACTCAGAGTACATGGCAAGGCAACTGAGAGATGCAAAGTGCCCGTAATAATATACACCTCTCTGTTAATATCTCCAAATGCCAAGAAGATGTGGTACATATATCCAATGGAATGTTACTTGGCCATAAAAAGGAACCAAATTGGATCACCTGTAGAGATGTGGATGGACCTTGAGGCTGTCAAACAGCGTGAATAAGTCAGAAAGAGAAAAACAAATATCATATATTAATGCATATATGTGGAATCTGAAAAAAAAATTGGTACAGATAATTTTACTTGCAAAACAGAGACACAGATGAAGAGGACAGATGTATGGATATCAAGGGGGAAGGGGGAGAGAGATGAACTGAGAGACCGGGATTGACTACTGATACTCTGTGTAAAATAGATAACTAATGAGAACCTATTGTATGTAACACAGGGAAATCTACTCAGTGCTCTGGGGTAACCTAAATTGGGAAGGAAATCCTAAAACAGAGAGGGTATAAGTATACGTACAGCTGATTCACTTTGGTGTACAGTAGAAATGAACACAATATTGTAAAGCAATATACTCCAATAAAAATTAATATATAAAAAAATCCCCCAATTCCCTTGTCAGAGGTGCTCAGCTCGAGAGTGGGGCTGGTGTGTCTGATAGGATGGGTGGGTGTTGCTGAGTTTGACTTGGTGGGGAGTTTGCAGAAGTCATGGATGAGGGGTTTATCTTTAATGACTGGATTAGTTACTTAGTGGTTGATCAATTAATTCATGATGAATAAACTAAGCAAACATATACTGAGCAAAAGATTATGGCAGGTATGATCCTAGAGAGTCTATGGGACTCTGCAGAAGACAGGCAAGTCAGTTTAAAACTTGAAGGAGTGTCAGACTCCCCTGGGAACCTGATAAAATGAAAATTCCCCAGTTGCAGAGGTTAATGATTAGGACTGGGTTGATATGGGGTGGCACAGGAGTGTCTGGGATCTGTTTGCTAAGGGTGATCCAGAATGTGTGCTGGTGCTGGAGAAGACTCTTGAGAGTCCCTTGGACTGCAAGGAGATCAAACCAGTCCATTCAGGAAATCAACCCTCAATATTCACTGGAAGGACTGATGCTGAAGCTCCAATACTTTGGCCATTTGATGTGAAGAGCAGACTCATTGGAAAAGACCCTGATGCTGGGAAAGATTGAGGGCAGGAGGAGAAGGGGGAAACAGAGGATGAGATGGTTGGATGGCATCACTGACTCAATGGACATGAGTTTGAGCAAACTCAGAGAGACAGTGAGGGATAGGGAAGCCTGGTGTGCTGCAGTCCATGGGGTTACAAAGTGTCAGACATGACTTAGTAACTAAACAACAACAGAATCTGTATTTTCAGAGGTTTTGCTTTAGAGGACCAAAGAGAGGTGGAGTCCAGCTCCCTCTGACCCACAGGGAGCAGGCCCGGGTCCTCCCTACCCTACACAAAGGCAGTCAACGAGAGGACCCTGTCCTGGCTCCGCCCCATCCTAACTCGCTCTGTGACTTTGGACAAGTCAGGTGTCCTCTCTGACCTTTGGTTTCCTCCTCTGACAATAGACAGCATCCCTCAAGTCTCTCTTGGCAAGAACATTGGTGATTTGATGGAGAGATGCCCCCAGTTCACATGTGCAATTCTGCAGAGTACCAAGAACTCTCCTAATGCCTTCTTGGGGGAGAGGCAAGAACCAAAAACCCAAAGTCTGACACAAAATACGCAGCACAACAGATCTACTGACTGAGGTCTCTTCTAACTGCTCTGTTCCTCTCTAGGATAAACTCCATCCAGTTCCAATGCCTGAGATGACCCCCCATACAATCGATATTTCATCTCAGTTGATAATCACTGCCTTCACAATTTCTCCTGGAACTTCTGAGCAGTGATTCCAGCTCTGCCTTGAGCCTTCAGTGTGCAATTTCTGTGTCGCTGACACCACCCGCTCCAGACTTCAACCTCAGCACCCAGAGTCACCTTTCTTCACTTCCTCTCATTTCAGATCAGTTTCCAAAGCCCAGCCCCCTTTTCTTCTACACCTGCCAATGCACGACCACCACAGTCCAAGCCACCCTCTCCCTTGGCCCAAATTCCCAGGTGACTTCAAGCTGATGTCTGCCCTGGGCCCTTGTTGGCCAGTGTTCCACACAGCAGTCACCTTTGTGAAGGAAATTTGTGCATTGCCACAGAAGTGTCACAAACCCCTCACCCTGCTTTGCAAAGGAGAATCCCATGGATGGAGGAGCCTGGTGGGCTGTGGTCCATGGGGTCACTAAGAGTCGGACACGACTGAGCGACTTCCCTTTCACTTTTCACTTTCATGCCTTGGAGAAGGAAATGGCAACCCACTCCAGTGTTCTTGCCTGGAGAATCCCGGGGATGGGGGAGTCTGGTGGGCTTCCATCTATGGGGTCGCACAGAGTGGGACACGACTGGAGCGACTTAGCAGCATACGATCTGACTTCTGCCCATTTCTCAGAGCTCGCTGTGTGGCTGTGCCATGCTCCCGTTTTATGGGGGTCTCTTTTTTAAGAAGATAATTTATTTGTAGTGCAAATGATAACTTCGAATTTTACGTGCTGAGTCTCCATTGCTGTGAGGCCTGTCCTCTAGGTGCAGCGAGCAGGCTTTTCCTCGCAGTGGCTTCCCTTCTTGCAGAGCATGGCTCTCGGCGCTTGGGCTTCAGTAGTTGTGCCTCGTGGGCTTAGACGCTCCATGACATATGGGATCCTCAAGGATCAGGGATCGAACCTGGCCCCCTGCATTGGCAGGTGGATTCTGAGCCACCAGGGAAGCCCTTCTGGGGGTCTTTTCATCCTTCACACGTTGCAAGTGCTTCCCCTCTGAGAACATTTGCCTGGAATGCTCTTCCTGTCCATCTTGGCATGATTTGTCATTAACAGCTCAACTTAAATTTCACATCTTCATAAGAACCTTCCTTAAACATCCACCAATCTCTATCTGAATGATCTGATCAGCATCTATCGTGAACCATTTTCTTATTTTACTTATCCTCTCAAGGAGAAGGTAAGCTCCATGAGAACAGCATTGTCTTTGTTCTGTTCAGCACCAAGTCCCCCGTGGCTCAGCAGAGTGGCTGTTCAGAAGAGATTTGCTGAGTGAATGAGAAAATCATTCTGACAATCAGTCTCCGCTTGCTTCACATTTAAGCCTAGGTGGTGATGGTCTTACTTTCTTCACTAATTCCAGACGTGGCATGACTTGCAAAGTAGTTCACCCCCATCTCATTGATTTCCCCACAGAATAAGGAGAAGCTAGGTAAAGGACACTGCCCCAGGTTCTACAGTCAGGGAGTTGTGGAGGAGGTGTTCAGACTCAGTTATGTCTGACATCAAAACCCGCTGCAAACGATTCAGCTCTTCACATTCAGCTCCAGGTCCAAATTTGAGAACCAAAAATAAACAGAACAGCCGTGTGTTTGCAATCATCCGCATACACAGGTCGAGTAATGAACCGGAGCCAGGTTTTCCCCTTGTTTTGGGATATCAAAGTTTCTATCAGGAATATCCAAGTGACTGCTTCATTTTTCTTGCTTTTCATATATATATATATGTATATAATTTTACATATATTATTTGTATATATTTATTTTCACTGCATGGACTGATGCTTCCTTCCCTTGATTATAACATGCTTTGTAAATTCCTGCTTGCATCTGAGGATCTCTTGAATAAGAGTTTAATGTGCATAATGGAGACTGACTGTAATTCCAGATTAATGCGTCACTGCTAAATTTCTTTCTCCTGAAGGCGTCACACCCTCAGAGCTCAAATGTTATACAAAATGGTTTTCAATATGGAGAATGGGGAGGAATGAGGCCAATGTGTCAGGGAAAGCATTTACTGATGCTCGCTGGGAGCACCAAAGATGAATGATAAGGGCATTAATTCAGTTGGCACTTTGGCCCTGGCTAGCATAAAACCCAGATCATTCTAGAGATGATTTCAATGTCAAGGGTCTATGACCCCAAACACTCAAAATGATGTCACTTACATATTCGCCATCAGCATTTTTTTTTTTTTTTTTGCCTCTGAGGAATCTGATTCTGGCATAAGCAGAACAGTTATATCATTTTATAAAATGCATTTAGGATTGTTCCATTTTTTTTTAAGTTAACAATTTTCAGTTCTTGAACTAAGCATAAAACAAGACACTGGACCAGGAACTCCTGTTAGAATCAGAGGAAACGTTTCCTAACAATGGTTATCCTGAGATCATCCTGAATGGTGCCTTTTTTTTTGTCTTTCAATGCCAAAGAAAATTCTCTATTCCTTAGGCGTTTTCTGGCCTTGCTTACCATATGTCAACTCTAATGAACAGCTCTTTGGCTGGATGTCCGTTCTTTTCTCTTCAGCATGGAGATGTCTAAAGAGAGATGTCTAAAGACAAATATCTAAACTAAACTTACTTGATTTCGGCAGCTTACAGCTCCTCGATTTAATTGCATTACACGTCTATAAGTGGGGAGCAATTTACTCTGAAGTGATACTTAAGCATCATTCCTCTCGGCTTCTCCGGGAAGCACTCGGGCTAAATTTCTATTTAATGTATGCTGGCTTTGGAACCTAAGTATGGATAGGAGGATGTGTATTAACGTTTTAATTATGCGGCGATCCTCTGTTAGAAAACGAATCTGGGATGGACACGGGCTTTAATTCCTTCCAACTATGAAAAACACTTTTCTGGCCATCTTGTGCATTAATCAGCCTCCTGAAATGCGCATCTCTGTCAGCTTGCAGCAAGAAAATAGAATCAATTCCGCGAGTTATGCCGTTTCCTGTGCTGTGTGATCGTTGTAACGTTCTCAGAGTTTAATAAGGGCTAACAAGAAGAAGAAGAGCACTTTCGTTTAATTAAAGTAATATATCATTTTTAATAATTAGTCATAATTAAGGTGAATGATTGGCTAAGAGAGATTATGAAAAATATACATTCTAGATAAAGCTTTGAGTTGCATTTAAAAGGTCCAAAATAAACTCTTGAGGGCTGTGCAGAGCTTTAAGTATGATATAATTTATGGAATGAAATAAATCTCGAGTGTTAAAATATTTAGTGGAGCTGAGAATAATGAGTTGAGATAGGATTAGTTTAATTAGTTTACTGAAATGGAGTCTTCATAGTGGCTAAGTGTGACATATTGGCTTTTGTCACTTGAAATAAAAAAGAAGTAATTAGTCCCTACTCAGATATATTGTTTTCTCAGAATAGGTTGAATTTTATTTTAGGCGCTAATCCAGGGCCAACTTGCAATTGATTTACGCAGGCTCCAAGAGACAGTCACCCTTCAGACAACTCAAGAACCCCATCACTCGAAAGCAATGGTTCTCAAAGTGGGGGTGGGGAGGACAGGTTATCCCCTCCCTAGGGAGTATTTAGCAAAGTCTAAAGACATTTTTTTGGGGCTGGAGAAGACTCTTGAGAGTCCCTTGGACAGCAAGGAGATCAAACCAGTCCATCCTAAAGGAAATCAACCCTGAATATTCACTGGAAGGACTGAGGCTGATGCTGAAGCTCCAATACTTCGGTCACCTGATATGAAGAGCCGACTCATTGGAAAAGACCCTGATGCCGAGAAAGTGAGGGAAGGAGGAGAAGGGGGCGATAGAGGATAAGGTGGCTGGATGGCTCAATGGACATGAGTTTGAACAAACTCCGGGAGATAGTGAGGGACAGGGCAGGCTGGCGTGCTGCAGTTCATGGGGTCGCAAAGAGCCAGAGATGACTTCCCAACTGAGAAGAAACAACAAAAGACATTTTGGGGTGTCACAACGGATCAGGGGGTGCTGCCGGCATCTAGTGGGTGAGGGCCAACCCCGATGCTGCTGAACACCCAACAAAACACAGGGCAGTTATCCAAGAGGATTGTGCATTCCAAGGTCAGTACTGCCAAGATGGAAAAGGACTGCTGTGAACAGTCAATTCACTAGCTACCTGTTCACCCCATTGGTGGGAAAATGTGTCCACTGTCCATAATTCGCAACTCTCAAATCTGCATTGTATGACACTTGCATTTTTCCAGTGAAGAGAAGAAAAATTTAATAGTATATTAGTTTTAAAGTACTAGTATTCAGTGAAAGTGAAGTTGCTCAGTCGTGTCTGACTCTTTGCGACCCCATGGACTGCAGCCCACCAGGCTCCTCTGTCCATGGGATTCTCTAGGCAAGAACACTGGAGTGGGTTGCCATTTCCTTCTCCAGAAGATCTTCCCAACCCAGGAATCAAACCCAGGTTTCCCGCATTGCAGGCAGACGCAGGCAGATGCTTTAACCTCTGAGCCACCAGGAAGCCCATGTATTCAATAAAATATATATACAGGAAGCCCAAGTATTCAATAAAAGCAACCCTCAAATAATGAATAACAGTGAGAAAAATTGGGGGTTGACACCAAAATCCACATCCTCTACTTAATGATTCATTCATGCCATACAATGCTGTGAAGCTGTTGAAAATACCTATTAAAAAAGTTTAATGAAATAGAATAGGTTTTTATGTATCATTTTATGGCTAAAGCAAAAGTTACAAAACACAGAGCATAGCATGGACCCATCTTGATAACTATGTGTTTTACAAGGATGTATATTTGTTGAAGAAAAGAGTCCGAGATTTTAGAAAGGAGAATAGGAATTACTTTTATGGGAATTCAAAGACTTTTTATTTCAAATATTGATTTTTTTCTAATTGCTTCTCCTGTTTTACAACTTTTCTCACAAGTTACATGCATTACTTGCATAATAAAGCAATAATAAAGATGGAAAAGGAAGGGGGAGCAGGAGAGGAAACAGGAAGTAAGAACCAGAAATACTGCCTTCCACTTGCATTTGAGTTCAAGGCAAGTGACCTCAGTGCCTTGAAACGAGAATCCCCTATAAAGACTGTGAGGTGGGCGAAAGTCTGGTTGCCATAACAACTCAATTTGATGCGAAGCCAAAACACAGAGCTTGTTTGAGGACATGCTCAAAGTGTCCATGAACTAGGACCTACACGTTAAACAGTCAAACAGAGAAAATACCTGGAACGCAAATAAGACTGGGAAGTGTGGAAATTCACACCCCCTCATTCAAAATACTTTTCTTCTCTCTCATCCCCTGCACCCTTTAGTGATAACATTTACCGAGCATGTGATTCCTGAGAAGTACTCACATCCTGAAAGATGAGAGGGAGGAGACCCCATGCTACCCCTAAATCTGAAATTCTTATTGGGCATTTTTAGGGGTTATTATTATTTTTCATTTTTTTCTCCCAGAAAATGAATTTCTGTCACACAATAGTTAAACACTCAGATGAAAACCAGAACATCTGGGTGTTTGTCCTCCATCTGACAACCCACTGTCCCTCATTCGGGAGTGAACTGAAGCCACCATACTTGACTCTATTTGAAAACAGCCCAGGGTTTGTAAAGAGCATTGTTTTTTTTTTTTAATATACACATCTATCAATAAGGAGGACTATTTAAACAAATTATAGTACATGGGAGTATGATTACTAGGCAGGTGTTAGTAGACTGAGGTAGATACTTTATATGTACTGACACTGAAGATTTAGTCACTATTTTTAAGTGGTGACAGAAAGGCACAGTTTATTAAGTGTGTATCTTTCTCAACACGTGCATTTGAATGTGTGTGGAAAATATTTGGAAAGATACACTGCCAATCATTAAATGATGGAGGGTGGAAGGGAGAGAGGCTAAGAGGGAAGGGAAAAGAGAGATGCTTATTTTTACTTTATACAATTCTATGCTATAAATGCGATATGTATGTATGTGTTTAACTCAGAGCATATGTTACTTTAAAAGCAAAGTACAATATAGTTCAGACATTCCAAAAGGTATGTAGAAAACGCAAGCATCCATGTAAATGCTACCCAGCTTAGAAAACAGAACACTTTAGGGCCACTGAATTCCGCATCTGAAAACCTCCTTGAGTGTGTATTTATCGGGAATCGCTGTAGGCAATCAATATTCTGTATCCCGGGTTTTCTTTCTCATCTGTACATGTTTACCATATGTGTTTACCATATATGTTTGCAAAGAGCACTGAAACTCTGGTGTGCTAAATTTCTGAGTAAATTATTTTTGTTAGAATGCATTATTCACCCAGGGTCACATGGGCTAGAGCCATTCTTCCTGTGGCATGTGTCTCCCATTCATTTCCATTGCTCCAGAGTGTTCTTTTGTACATTATTCTCTTCAATTAGACCATTTCCTGATTTTTTTTTTCCCCTTGCGCCATGAAGCATTACCTTTATTATTTAAAAACAACCTAAGAATAAGAAAAATTTGGGGTAGGAAGAGGCAAGCCACAGTTGTTTATCATGAAAGAGGAAAGATACACCTCACTCCATCTCAGTGTCATCTCTCTTCCAAACACAAAGATGTGGAGAGCCAACTCACCAGAAAAGACCCTGATGCCAAGAAAGAATGAGCGCAGGAGGAGAAGGGGGCAGGAGAGGATGAGATGGTTGGATGGTATCTCCAATTCAATGGACATGAGTTTGAGCCAACTCTGAGAGATCACGTAGGACAGGGAAGCCTGGCATGCTGTAGTCCCTGGGGTCGCAAAGAGCTGGACATGAGTTACCAACTAAACAACCACCACCTTGGGGAGCTTACTACTGCTACTATTACCAAAGACATTACTGCCATTTTCCCAATGCTTATGATGTCCCAGGATCACACCTGATGCTACACTTCCAAGCGACAAGTATGGTTCATATTTCTATTTCACCGATGAGGCCACTGGGCTTACAAAGTAAATAGTTAGTTCGCAGTCTGAGTCTGACTATTGGTGGTGAGCTTTTTCCAGTGTCTGCTCCTCTCTTATCTCTCAGGATGATGTGAACCCACAGACGCCCACCGCTGCTGACACGTGACCACACACCACATCACTGCTTCGGAAGGGTCTTTCATGCCCACCAAGAAGACTGGCCAGGAATGAGGCTGAATTAGCAATTCACACATCAACATCACCTGTGTCCATGAGCCGCTGTACGAACTGGCCACTGAGAAGAGCAGCAAAAAGCTTATCAGAACACGACTGGGTGTTGAGAGGAGAGGAACTATTTGAAAGATAAAAAGGCTAGAGCACCGGGGAGTCAGAGCGGAACTTCTACCGAGCATTCTTCATGAAAGTGAAGACAGACAACTCTGTCCCAGATTAAACACACCCCCAGGCTGGAATAGCCACTGTCTTGGTAAAATTCCATATCCAGCTGGAAAATCACCCAAGAGAGAAATGTTACACAAGTACCAGCCAGCTTAGAAAGCTTGACAAGCAGCAGCTTCAGGAATCAATTTGGACTCAGACGTGACTGTCAACCTCTGCCTTGTCAAGGACTCTCCGGTGAACTTGGGTCTTCAAGGTATGGCCGGCCAACCCGGGTCCCCATCGCCTAAACCTCAGAACTTGAACGATGGAGCCTCCTCATCACCCATACAGTCTCCTCGTCACCCCCAGCCCCGAAAGATGGAGCCTCCTCATCACCCATACAGTCTCCTCCTCACCCCCAGCCCTGGAGATGTTTTGTGCCCACTCATCAACCCTTATCTCATGACACAACAAATTCCCACTCTCTTAGCAGAATTTTAGTGGGAATTTGTTGTGTCATGAGATAAGGGTTGATGAGTGGGCACAAAACATCTCCAGGGCTGGGGGTGACGAGGAGACTGTATGGGTGATGAGGAGGCTCCGTCGTTCAGGTTCTAAGGTTTAGGCGATGGGGACCCAGCTTGGCCGGCCATATCTTGAAGACCCAAGTTCACCGGAAAGTCCTTGACAAGGGAGAGGTTGACAGTCACGTCAAATTCCCACTCTCTTAGCAGAAAGTTCACTCATCTTGGGCTTCCCTGGTGGCTCAGAGGTTAAAGCGTCTGCCTGGAATGCGGGAGATCCAGGTTCGATCCCTGGGTCGAGAAGATCCCCTGGAGAAGGAAAGGGCAACGCACTCCAGTATTCTTGCCTGGCAGGCTGCAGTCCATGGGGTCGCCAAGAGTCGGACACGACTGAGTGACTTCACTTTCTCTTTCAGTTTCACTCATCTTACCTTACCAACAATGCTCTTCTTGATCTGGCATATCTATGTCTCAGCGGTTCTTTTCTACCACTTCCCTTGGAACCCAATTCTCTGCCCCCTCACCCTACCCCACGCTTCTTTCCTCTTCTTCAGACTTGTCAAGTTCCCAATTTAGGGTCCTCACATGTTGATTTTCCTGTATCTGCTGTGTTCGTCCTCTACACGTTCACCTGGGCTGGTTCCCCCATGACATTCGTATCTCAGCTGAAATGTCACCTCCTTAGACGAGTCCCCTAGCTGATCTTTCACCACCTAGTAGTATTTCTCTAGGCTGATTTTGTCACTCTCTGCCCCTTCTCTCTCCTCCTCCACAACATGTAAGTTCCACGGGAGCAGGAAACCTGGATTTCTCATTGACCACTGAATTCCCCCAACACAGTTCCCAGAGCACAGAAAGAGTCTCAATAAACATGCCTGGAACAAATGAGTAAATATACATATCCATGAATGAGCTGCCTTTCATACAGTTGAGTGCTCCAAAGGTCTACTAACCATGCCACATTCAGTCCTAAAACACGTTTTCCTACTGTGCAAACATGGATCCCAGAGCAAAGGGGTTCACCTCCTCCTTAGGCTGTGACTATAGTCTTTTCCCCAAAATGACTGATTTGCAAGCACTGCTGTCATACTCAATATATCTTAGTGATGAAATGATTTTTCAGAAACTCTTTCCTATGTGTCACCCCCAGTGACAAGCACAGAATGTAAACAGGCCTGATTCCTGTAAAGGAGACGTCTGGTGATGGGTTTAGCCCTAAAATGCAAGGCACCACCTCACTTGTGTGATATCATTTGCCCCAGAATCCACTGGAGGTCACTGATACGTACAAGAGCATTTCATATAGAAGAGTTCTCCATGCGTGGAGCAGAACAAAGCCAAAAAAGAAATTTTTAACATTTCAGCTAGTATTAAAAAAGGTTAATTCCTTGAGTATTATATTATCCTCATTAAAAAAAAAAAAGTGGAATTTAGAAGTTACTTATTGGACATTTAGGTTGCTTCCATGTCCTGGCTGTTGTAAACAGCACTGTAATGAATACTGGGGTACATGTGTCCTTTTGAATTATGGTTTTCTCTGGATATATGCCCAGAAGTGGGGTTGCTGGGTCACATGGTACTTCTATTTTTAGTTTTTTAAGGAAACTCCATACTGTTCTCCATAGTGGCCATATCAATTCACACTCCCATCAACAGGGCGTGAGGGTTCCCTCTTCTCCACATCCTCTCCAGCATTTATTGTTTGTAGATTTTTTCATGATATGGCCATTCTGGTCGATGTGAGATAACACATTATTGTGGTTTCGACTTGCAGAACAACTTTATTTTGTACCTTCCATCACTTCTGTAGAAGCCTTTATATGGTCCTATGGACATCACTCTTGCCTGCAAAATTCCACAGACAGAGGAGCCTGGTGGGCTACAATCCATGGGGTTGCAAAGAAGCGGACACGACTGAAGCAGCTGAGCACACATGGACATCCCTGGTTTTGCAAGCAATCGCATGACGTCAAGGATCTAAGGAATACTACCTATGTCTGTGGTGTGGACACAGGTGTACGTGCTGGGGACTCTTTGTACCTGCACTTGCCCCTCAAGGCAGCTCAAACCCTAGTCAGGAAGTTTTATGTTCCCAGAAAGATGACAGCTACTTTCAACGATTCTGAAGTCTCCAAACGCCCTTCTGAAAGGCAAAGCACACCAGCAAAGATGAACTCAGTCTTTAAAGTGATGTTTGAGCTTTTCTGTTATTTAAGTGCTGAAAACTTGGATTAATTATACTGGTGCTTCAGAAACAAAACTCCCTTTGCTGCAAGAACCGTGAAAACATAACGCACTGATGATCTTTAAATGACCCAGAAACCAAGATAATTATAGTTGTAATTAATTACATAACATGACGTCCCGTGGTAGTCAGCCAGAGAGAGGTCCAACCCAGGAAATTCTGAGGGTGGAAAATTTGAATTTCGGGACTTATCACAGACACAGGACCTCAGTGAACACTCATCAGTTCCTAATCCTCCTCTCTGCGTGCTGGACCTCAGGCAGCAATCACTTAACCTGTTCTTATCTCCCCTGCTCATCTGTAAAATGGGGGTGAGAGTCCTGGATCACCTCGAAAGGGAAGCTGGATTGAGCCGTATAGTAATGATTTGAAATAAAATGACAGTCCATAGAACATATGCAAGGAATTTTAATGAAGCTGAGTTGCTAATATTATATAATAAGCAGTAAAAGCCGGGAAGTCAGCACCAATATGATGCCTTGTTTATCGAAATTTTGTCTAAATCGGCTTCTGTTTTACCACATCAACTGGCTGGATTTCTTCTTTTTTTTTTTTACTATAACTGATTTTACTTCAATATAATTATACAGACATTGTTGATTTCCCTTTTTGTGGCCATGCCATGTGGCATGTGGGGTCTTAGTTCCCAGACCAGGGATGAAACCCACATCCCTACAGTGAAAGCTTGGTATCTTAACCACTGGACCACCAAGGAAGTCCCAACTGGGTGTATTTCTTGACAACTTAGAGAAGGCTCCAAGCTTTTATACACATATATATTCCAAAAAGATTGCTTGCTTTACTATTTGGATGACCTCATATTATTTTAGAAAATGCTTTAGAAACACCCCAGATTTTGCAATGCACTTTTTGACAACAACAAAAAATAAAACCAGGCTTCATGTCTGAGCCTAGCATGGGTCTCTGGGTTATGGGATAAATAGTTTGGTCCTTCATGCCTCTAGGTCTTGGCCCCACCTATCGAATGCTGACTCTTCTCTTTGTTTTTCAGCCAAGACACATTTTAGCCCAAGATCTTCTCTTTGCAAAGTTACCTATATCGGAGAATACTTGCCCAACATGGTGTTAGACAATAATAAAATTGCTGCCAGTGTCATAGTTAATAATTGGGTTTGAAATAACTCATAAAAGCATGGGTAGACTGGACTTCCTCGGTAGTCCAATGGTTAAGAATCTGCCTTGCAGTGCAGGGGATGCAGGTTTGATGCCTGGTCAGGAAATTAAGATCCCACATGTCACATGGCCAATTTTTTTTTAAGCATAAGTCAACAGAGAAGGGAGTAAAAGAAGGATAGGGAGAGATACCATTCATTTATGTGTCACTTCCTATCCTTGTAGGTAAGATGCTCTCAAGACAAACTTTACCAGACCAACAAGGACTACAGAACTCTAACCCAGAACGCTTTTCCATCACTGTTTATGCTAGGCATCTCTCCTTTAGAAGGAACGAGGGATAAAGCAGGGTATCAACACCTTTCATGAACGCAAGCAAGAATGGATCAGCACATCCCACGCTGTCGTTGGTGTGGTTTAGTTGCTCAGTCATGTCCAACTCTTTTGCAACCCCATGGACTGTAGCCTGCCAGGCTCCTCTGTCCATGGGATTTCCCAGGCAAGAACACTGGAATGGGTTGCCATTCCCTTCTCCAGGGCATCTTCTCAACCCAGAGATCAAACCTGTGACTCCAGTATTGGCAGGCAGATTCTTTACCACTGTATCACCAGGGAAGCCAAGAACATTTCATACACTATTCTAAAGAAAACTCCCATAACAGTGGAGCCCGAAGCAAGTATCCTTTTTATGGGGTAAACTTTCAAGGGCTACTGATGACATCTTTGTACTCTTATCAGCAAGATGGGGTTCCCGGATCTTTTGCTTTAATCTACCCTAAGGAGACTCTGCTTTAATCACCAGAGCTAAAAATATATTAGACCCATTGCATCCTGAGATTGACACCGGGGGCAATGGATTAGCCCAAGACTTCACATTTTGGAATGAAAAAGTGCTGGCTTGAACCCTGACTCAGTGATTCAATAGTTGGCAATTTGTCCATAGAAGCAATTTTATTTCTGAGTTTCAGTGTCTTTATCTTAAGAGTATGGATGATGATATTAATCTTCCAAGGTTATTGAAATGATTAAATAGGATAATACATGCAAAAGGTCTGGCAGAATGCCTGAAACATAGTAGAAACCAAAGCGCTCCTTCTTCTCCTGGAACACATACAAATACCCATGGACTCTACAAAGAAGACACAGGCGTGCCTTGAGATTACCTTTACACTTCCTTCCACCAATAGCTGTGTTGTACATGTTAATTTCAATTAAAGTGACAGTTCTTCAATTGTGCCCAACTCTGTGCGACCTTCTGGACTATAGCCTGCCTGGTTCCTCTCTCCATGAAATTCTCCAGGCAAGAATACTGGAGTGAGTTGTGATTTCCTTCTCCAGGAGAGCTTCCTGACCCAGGGAGTGAACCCAGCTCTCTTACATTGCAGGCAAATTTTTTACCATCTGAGCCACCAAGGAAACCTAATTTCAATTAACCACACCATATTTAGATACCTGAATGCTGAGGCCTTCAAGTGCAAGTCTTGGCAAGTTATAGAGGGAGATGCATTTTGGATGGAATGGAAAGAATGCTATTCTGCTATTTCAAAATACCCAACTGCTTGAGATCAGATGAGCAAAACTTTATGATGACAACTGCAGAGATCTCCAGGATATTTGATACTGCGCAGACAAAGACATGAAAACATTGCTGGGAGTACAAGAAGAGGACTGAGTACCTATTGGAGATAAAATAGGGAATTTGTAGGTATTTCTAGAAGATTCCCAGGGTTTTTGTTATCATTTTTAAAAAATTTTAGTTTGGGCATAACAGTCGCCTCTTTGTCCCATGCAAACTCATCTTCCCATCAGGTTATTGTTATAGCAATCACGCAGAGGTGGGATTAGGGTGGGTGAGAGCCAGGTATATTCCATGGGTAAAAAGCATTAATATACATATTAGCTTAAGGCTAGAGGCTGTTGGCTACAGTTGCGCCATATCTCAGAACCCAAACCCTCATGAATTATTCAGCTCAACAGAATAATCCAACATAGATAGGAATAAGCAATGCTTCCATTGAGGGGAACTGTATGGAAGACAAACAGGAATATTTGATGGTCATCTTTTTTTGTGCCAAACGCTGTTCCAAATTAATTCCTAGAAGCACCTAATGAAGGAGATGCCCCTTTACAGAGGGGTTTTACAGAGGTTCTGAAAAAAAGATAAAGCAATTTGATTTCATAGGGTGGTAAATGTTTAAGCTGGTATTGAAACCCAGCTCTACCTGTGCCTGCAAACCCACACTCTGAGCTATTTCCTCCACCCCCGATCCCAGGCAAACCCCGATGCTACAATAAAGCTCCAGGCAGTGGTCCTTCTCCCCACTCCATTAGAGCGGCAGAAAAATCTCACGCCATGTCTGGGTCTATATCTGCCTCTCCATGTGTGTCTCAGAAAGATACTTTATCTTTCAAGTTTTATGGCTCATATCTGTGACTAAAATATCATTTATGACAATTCCCATCTGCTAAGCTTCAGAAGTGATATAGTTTCATCGCAAAGGGCTGGTACCGGGCGCCTAAGTGACAAGCCAAGAGATGAGTGGAATCAAAATTTACCTGAACTTGATTTTCACAGGAAACTGAGCCTCTTTACAGCGTCCGTTTCTTTGGCACAGGGTGCTCTGAGAATGGGTCAAGGCCCCAAAGCGTGGGGCCTCCCAGCGTCTCTCAGATCAGAGCAAAGAGCTCAGCTCCTGCAAGCTTCGCAGGTTGGACCCCGTTTCTCATTCCAAGCAGGAAAGTGGAAGGCCAGCTTCCTCCATCACTCCCTGACAGTTATAGACTAGCTGGGAACCTTATTAAAGAATACAGCTTGCCTGGGCACTCCCTTTTGACCGTCTCCTGCTCATGGTCTGGCATTTATTACAAAGGGACTGCAGATTAACACCATCCGTCCTGCAAGAGGAGAATGCCCACTGCTCGCTGGTCCCACAAAACCAAGAAAATCCAGAACAATGCAGACGTGCCTTCCAACTGCAGATTAACACCATCCGTCCTGCAAGGGGAGAATGCCCACTGCTCGCTGGTCCCATAAAACCGAGAAAATCCACAACAATGCAGAGGTGCCTTCCATCTCCCATCCCAGGATCTCCGTGCATTTTAATTTTACCTCATAGCTCTGCTTTAAGACCATCTTTATTTTATCCCAACAATATTTACAGGGGTCTTTTTTCCCTTCATTTTAAATGCAATGTTCCCCATAGTAAATTTCAAAAATATAGAAAAGGTAATACAGAGATAAGCTTAGAATTGGGATATTCTTCATATTTTTGAGATCTTTTTGTTTTCTCTTTCTCTTCCCTCTTCTTTCTTCCTTTCCTCTCTTTCTTGCCCCTTTCCTCAAAGGTGTTTTCATATGTTGGTATATGTTTTCTATAAACCCCAAATAACCCTAATACATAACTCTCATTTATTATAGAACAGTGGGGAAAGGACACCGAGTTCATTGGTTGCCCTTCCTCTGTTCAGTGTCCACAGCAGACATCACCAATCGATTATGAACCATCTCCTTCCTGAGCCAGACTTCTTCGCCAAAGTTCCAGGCAGCCACTACTAATCAATCAGGATTGGTGCAAGATGCAAATGCTCCTTCTTATATAGCTCTTGCCCTCAAGGAACTGACACTCGAACCTGGCCATGCATGCATGCTAAGTCACTTGAGTCATGTCCAACTCTGCAACCCTATGGACTGTAGCCCACCAGGCTCCTCTGTCCACGGGATTCTCCAGGCAAGAATACTGGAGTAGGTTGCCAGGCTCTTCTCCAAGGGATCTTCCAGCTCAGGAATCAAACCCACAGAATAGATAAAGAGGCAAATTTCAAGTAAAATTTTATTATAAGGCACATATTAGATGTCTGACACAGAGTCAGTGGCTGTCTCCTAAGGAGAGGAAACACTGGGTCCCTACGAGTCAGCCCACACTTGGATACTCTTTCTATTATGGGACTCAGAGCCCACGGTGGTTACTTGTCCTCCCATGAACTTCAAGGCCAAGGCCCTGCCTTCAACCCTGCAGGGAACCCAGCACACAGTCAGAGGTCTAGGCGAGGACAAGCACATCTCTGCACAGTGGATGTTCAGTACACGCCCTTCTTTTCTTTCTTTCCTTGTATCTTAAAACAAGATGTCTGTATCAATGGTGAGAAAGTGATGGTGCAGCCACTACTAATCAATCAGGATTGGTGCAAGATGCAAATGCTCCTTCTTATATAGCTCTTGCCCTCAAGGAACTGACACTCGAACCTGGCCATGCATGCATGCTAAGTCACTTGAGTCATGTCCAACTCTGCAACCCTATGGACTGTAGCCCACCAGGCTCCTCTGTCCATGGGATTCTCCAGGCAAGAATACTGGAGTAGGTTGCCAGGCTCTTCTCCAAGGGATCTTCCAGCTCAGGAATCAAACCCACAGAATAGATAAAGAGGCAAATTTCAAGTAAAATTTTATTATAAGGCACATATTAGATGTCTGACACAGAGTCAGTGGCTGTCTCCTAAGGAGAGGAAACACTGGGTCCCTACGAGTCAGCCCACACTTGGATACTCTTTCTATTATGGGACTCAGAGCCCACGGTGGTTACTTGTCCTCCCATGAACTTCAAGGCCAAGGCCCTGCCTTCAACCCTGCAGGGAACCCAGCACACAGTCAGAGGTCTAGGCGAGGACAAGCACATCTCTGCACAGTGGATGTTCAGTACACGCCCTTCTTTTCTTTCTTTCCTTGTATCTTAAAACAAGATGTCTGTATCAATGGTGAGAAAGTGATGGAATCTAGGCACCACTATATACATTGCTGTTGTTGTTTATTCATTCAGTCATGTCTGACCCTTTGTGACCCCATGGACTATAGCCCTGCCAGGCTCCTCTGTCCATGGGATTTCCCAGGCAAGCGTATTGGATTGGGTTGTCATTTCCTTCTCCAGGGGATCTCTCTCTGACCCAGGGATGGAACCCGGGTTTCCTGCACTGGCAGGTGGATTCTTTACCACTGTGCCACTGGGAAGCATACCATTATCTATAGTTGGTAAGTTTTGAGTCACATCATTGAAAAGTAAGTTCTAGATACCACCTTTTGACCCAGCAATCTGCTATGAAAATAAGATGCCTGTAAATATTAACCAAGGCCCCTCTATCTATGTTTTATGTGTATCTCTCTGTCTACACAGATAACTCAGTATGTGCACCTGGAATCAGTGTCTGCAATAGAATAAAACAAACACCCGAAGAGTTCATTAAGTGAACTGATTAAGTGAGATATGTTACAAGAATACAATGGAGGACAATTGAGTGATAGAAACCAGTATGTGCTAATATGAGAAACTATCCATGATGTGTCTGTAAGTCAATGAAAGCAAAAGGAAAACAGGACATACAATCTGTTGATTTTTGTGTGGAAATAAGGCACCTCTGTACACATGCACATATACATCACACATGTACACAGGCACACATACTGTGTCCTTCCCCACCCCCAAAGGTATTTATAAGAAGCCATTGATAATGACTAGCTCTAGTTAAAACTGAGACTGAGAAATGAGCTTTATTTCGCACTTTCCTTTGCTAGTGTTGGCGCCATCTGGATGATTAATCGTGGGCTTGCCGCCCTTTAACTTATAACAAAAATGTTTCCTGATTGGTCTAGTTGATGAGCCTGTGGTCTATGGGTTTACGTCTTCATTTTCCATGAAAGACATGTAACACATAAATGTTACGTTAAAGAAGCAAAGGATGAGCTTCCAGAGATGGCGTGTGATGGGGGCAGGAGAAGTGCCGCCCTTTAACTTATAACAAAAATGTTTCCTGATTGGTCTAGTTGATGAGCCTGTGGTCTATGGGTTTACGTCTTCATTTTCCATGAAAGACATGTAACACATAAATGTTACGTTAAAGAAGCAAAGGATGAGCTTCCAGAGATGGCGTGTGATGGGGGCAGGAGAAGGGCTGAGGAAGAGGAATAAGACAGGTCTTGGCATTTATTAAAACATCAGAAAGGCTTCTGAGAACCTGCATGAAACTAAAGGTTTTTGGAGGCAGGGAGAATAAAATACAGGCAAGTCAAAATTACAGAGACATCCGTCACATTAGAATACCTATCCTGCTGATGCAAAAATTCCCCTTTTGGGGGTCTGCTTCTAGGGTCACTGTGCATTAGTATTCCACTCACCAGTGATGCAGTCACCATTTCTCTCCATTTCTTTTTGACCTCAAGCATTTTATGCATAAATGTCAGTGTTCCTTGCAATTAATCATGCCTACCACAGACTAATTGTGGACAACAGTCATGCAATTAGCCAAAATGTGTCTCCAATATGCATGAATGTTCCGAAAGCACTCACTTTCCAAAACCTCCGGTACCCAAACAGGAAGACTGGTCTCTCTTTCCCAAGTCCCTTTCAGATTCAATGTGAGCTACCAAGATAATCAGATCATAGCTGATGGCACCCATGCCTAGGGTCGGCTAATGAGAAAATGGTATCTTAAAACGCGTGCAATGAATTCAGCAAAGCGGCACCTCTGAAAATACCAAGGATGCTCTTTAAGAGAAGTTACAGAGAGGAGACAGAGTGGAGGAGGGGAGAGAGAGAGACGGAGAGAAAGAGACCACCTAACAGAGTAGCTCAAAGCAAACATGCCTCATGCAACTGAAAGACTCACGTACAACAGGATTTATCTCCCAAGAGTCAAAGACGGTTACAGTGCCACCATCCTGGTTAAAAACAGCTTGTTACTCAGCTCATGCAATGGACAGGAATCTGGGCAATGGACAGGAATCTGGGCAAACTCCGGGAGATGGTGAGGGACAGAGAAGTCTGGCATGAGGCAGTCGCATGGGGTCTCGAAGAGTCGGACAGAACCGAAAAACAGCAACAGTTACTCATCACCAGTGGAACAGCCTGCACAACACATTTGCCCATGAGCATTTTGTCCTCATATATGAAAAGATAACCTAGAGCAGCAGCTCTCAACCAAGGGCAACTTTACAGCTCAGGGGACATCTGGCACCGTCCAGAGATATTTTGGTCATCACCAGTGGGTTTGGAGTTCCTACTGGCATCTGGTGGGCAGAGGGCAGGGATGCTGCTAAAAAGTTCCTATAAAGCACAGAGCGAGCCCATCCCACAGCACATAACTATCTGGCCAAAATGACAATAGTGCCAAAGTGGAGGGTCTCCCCTGGTGGTCCAGTGGTTAAGAATCCGCCTTGCAGTGCTGGGGACGCAGGTTCAATCCCTAGTCGGGGAACTAAGATAAGATCCTACATGCGGCAGGGCAACTAAGCCTGAACACTGCAACTATAAAGTCCGTGTGACCCAGCAAAAGATCCCGCCACAAGTAAGACCTGATGCAGACAAATAATGTTTTTTTAAACAGTGCCAAGATTGATAAACCATGCTTAGCGTAATTTAAAAGGGTAGATTTTAGGATGAAGAAGATCTCAGACAGTCTGTGGCTCTGACAGTAGTAGCATTTGCCCCTGAACTTCTGTGAGCCTCAGTTTCTGCCTCCAGAAAGTGGAAATCATACTTTCTACCACGCACGGCAGTGACAGCAATTTGAAACAACAGGACAGAAAGCACCTGTGACAGAATCAAGTGGAGCTCTCATCATCACTGTGGCTATTATCAACAGTGATTATTAACGTATTTTGCAATCCCGTCACCAAATAGAAACCAAAACAAACTTCTTGGAGAATCCTGCTATTGCTCATTGGGCACCATGGCAAATATCCACCCCCATCCTCCGAGGAATAAACTAGTCTCACTTCAAACAATTGTTACAGTTTGAATCCAATTGACTCCAGACAAAAGTATTGAGATAATCAGCATATTAAAGCCAACACTATAACCATATGTTAATTATGTAAATGATTCATTTTAATCAGCTAGAACCATGTAAAGAGTAACAAGGAATGCAAATGCAGGGAGTTATTAAAAAGCTCATTATTATTCATCTCGGTTCCATGCGTGAACCTATCCATCCAAACAGATGAATTAATAGTGAGAGGGGAGATGAAAGTGCTGGAGGGAGAAACCACAGGACACCATCTGTCCGCCTCTGCGGCTCAGGCCTCCTCGTTACAGGGAAGCTGCAAGAGGCGAGGAGGAGGCTTTGAGCTCCCTCCCAGGGGCCCAGTCTGCACCCCCTATGCCCCCAGAGCTGAGGGAGCATGATGGTCACTGTTGATTTGGGAACCTTTGCTTGTTTTTGAAGGTAGGGACTAAAGTGCGTGGGTGGCATGGAACCCTCTCTGCTGTTTCAGCAGACTGGGAGTTTGAAATTGACAAGGTCCTCCCACAGTCATGGGTTGTGAAAATCTCCTTCCTCCTTCCTTTTTCTTTCTATCCCAAAAGGCAATGGCACCCCACTCCAGTACTCTTGCCTGGAAAATCCCATGGACAAAGGAGTCTAGGGGGCTATAGTCCATGGGGTCACTAAGAGTCAGACACGACTGAGCGACTTCACTTTCACTTTTCACTTTCATGCATTGGAGAAGGACATGGCAACCCACTCCAGTGTTCTTGCCTTGAGAATACCAGGGACGGGGGAGCCTGGTGGGCTGCCGTCTATGGGGTCGCGTAGAGTCGGACACAACTGAAGTGACTTAGCAGCCGCAGCAGCACCTTCATTATGATTTCCACCACCAGTGTGTTATTTTTCCCTTATCAAGAGGAAGAGGATTAGGCAAGAATACTGGAGAGGGTTGCCATTTCGTTCTCCAGGGAATCTTCCCAACCCAGGGATCGAGCCCAGGTCCCCTGCATTGCAGGCAGACACTTTACCATCTGAGCCACCAAGGAAGCCTCTATATATATACATATATATATATATAATTATGATATTACTACTAATAATTGCTCACGTTTGTTGTTGTTATTTAGTTGCTAAATGGTGTCCAACTCTTTTGCGACTCCATGGACTGTAGCACCCCAGGCTCTTCTGTCCATGGGATTCTTAGACACAAATAGTGTTTCCTCCTCCAGGGCATCCTCTCAACACAGGGATCAAACCCACGTCTCCTGCGTTGGCAGGTGGATTGTATTGTTTACCACTGAATCATCTGGGAAGCCCTCATTTTTCCTTTTTTTTTTTTTTTAATGTAAGTATAGTTACGTACAACGTTTTGTTTGTTTCAAGTGTACAGCAAAGTGATTCATTTTATATATTTTTTCACATTCTTTCCCATTATAAGTTGATGATATCAATACTTCTCTTACTATTAACAGATACATAGATATTAACTCTATGTCCAAGTCCATTTGCTCTCTTGTTTTCTTTTTTTTTTAATTTCATTTTATATCAGAGTATAGTTGATGAACAATATCCCGTTAGTTTCAGGTTTGCTTTTCACCAAGGTCACTGGACTTGAGACTATTATTAGGCATAATATGCTTGCCTCTCCTAGTAACTATGTCCTCAGCTCAGCTCATTGGCTAATGAGATGCTTCCAGTAGAAATTTATTTCTGAAACTTTGAGAAGGAGGAGGTGTAGATTCCTGGAATATCTATAGTTTGCATATCGGGGGTGGAGGCATTAAGGACAAAACTCTGCATGTCTTAGCCACTGACTCATCTCATTTTCCCCCCAAATTTCATGATGTAGTTCATTACCCCCATTTCAAAAAGATGAGAAACTCAGCATGAAGCAGCCTGATGACCTCATAAGGAACTGGAACGTGAACCTAGATCTGACTCCACCACTGGTCATTTTCCCTGCTTCGATCCTGATGAACAAAGTATTAACAGGTCTCTGTGTATCTGTGAGGAAATCATGACTCAGAAAGGTTTGATGACTCACCTGGCAACCAGTTGGTGCTCTGGATTTGAACCCAGGTCTGCCCTGCTTTCACTGTTTGCCTTACTTATGTGAGGGTAAGATCCTTGTTGATCGCCTAACACCGTCACCACATTCTACCTGCCAATATAATCAGTGCAGGTCAACAGAACGTTCTGGGATGATGGACATGGCCCACATCTGTACTGTGCAACACTGTAGCTGTGAGCCACCTGTGACCACCGACCACTTGCAATGTGGCAAATGTGACTAAGAACCTGCATTTTTAAAGTCTGATGTAATTTTAATTAATTTAAATGGAAATAATGCCACATGGCTGGCGGCTGCCCTACTGGACAGCACGACTCTAGATTTTCACAAATGCTGTCATATCATTTCATGCTCACAATTTCTCACATATGTTAGGGAAGGCCTTTCACAGATAACACCAGGTTTGATGTTGTTCAGTCACTAAGCAACAACAGGATTCTCCAGGCAAGAATACGGGAGTCGGTTGCCATTTCCTTCTCCAGAGGATTTTCCCAACCCAGGGATTGAACCCACGTCTCCTGCATTGGCAGGCAGACTCTTAGCCCCTGAGCCACCTGGGAAGCCTGATAAGATCAGAAGGGCAACTCTATTAAATGGGCGATGGAAGCTTGCACACGTCAGTGACGCCTGAGCCAGGACTATCATCTGGCACATCTTCCTTAGCTCTAATGTCTTGTGTTGAAGAGAATAAAAATTCACCACCCTTCTCATTCCAGTAAAGAATGGGGATCATTGGGACACCCCTTCTTTGTAGAAGATAATGGTGCCAGAGAGAACCTCTTTTCTCACCATCAAGTTCCTACACTAGGCTAGGACGTTGGTTCCATGTTAAAATAAAGGGAACTGAAATTAATGATGTTTTGAGACCTTCGTGAAAACTTTTTAAGTATAAAAAGACTTTCGATCAATGATGCTAGTAATCCTTAAGCATGAGTCTTCTCAAGATAAATGGGGAAAGACCTGATGGAATATAAGCCACTAGTTTGGGAAATACTTGTGGCTTTTCTTCTCTCTAGAGTAGAAAGATCTTAAAAATCGGTGACACTTGGGCTCATGATGTATTTATTTCTGTGTAACACACACATATATCTTTGGTTATGTGCAATATGCACATGCATGTTCAGTGTAATATATATGTGTCTGTGTTGTGTGTATATACATATATTTGTGAAGTCTTGTTCAGACTCTTAGTCACACTGGACTCTTTGTGACCCCATGGGCTGTAGCTCCCCAGGATTCTCTGTCCATGGGATTTCCCAGGCGAGATTATTGGAGTGGTTTATCATTTCTTCCTCCAGGGGATCATCCCAACCCAGGGACTGAACCTGTGTCTCCTGCACTGCAGGCAGATTCTTCACCACTGAACTATCTGGGAAGCCTGTATCTGTGAAAACATATGTTCAAATTAGTTACTATCATTTGAAAATCATGATGAATATTCCCCTAAAAATCTAGGGTTTTAATTTTGCTTCTTTTGAACTATATCAGAAAATTTGGTAACACAGAGCTTACAGCACTGCACAGTGGGGGAAAAAATGACTCCGGTTAAGTAGAAGCTGCCTCCTTTCAATGGAACATATGAGACAGGATATTAGTTTTCCATTTCCTCACAGTTCCCATTGTCCTATCTGATATACTTTATGTGGAATTATGCGGGTATCTGAGTCTGGAGTTGGAAACTATCATGAGCCAAGTAGATTTCCATCTCTTCCAACAACTTTACTACATAAACCTAGAAAAGATACTTTACAACACTCTAGGTGAAGGAATCTCTTCTTGTCTTCATATGAGGTTGCAAACATATTGGGTGGGCTCAAAAATTCATTTCTATTTTTCTATAACATCTTATGGAAAACCTAAACCATTTTGGTTTTGGTCAAGCCTACATTTCCTTTGCAAGCAAATGTAGGCCAATGAAATATCTGGATAAGAATTTGTCAGAGAATCCACTGAAGGGAGACAGACCAGAGGCAGCACCATGTCTATTTACACCTGGCTCTCTGCAGTTCTGCCGTGGCAAGACCCTTTCAGGGCTGACGAGATGATGGCTACGCTCAGAATGACAACTTCGTATCTCAAAAAGAAAACCCCCAAAGTCCAGCCTGCACTGCCTCATCTCTGCCAAAAGTCAAACCAGAGCCCAGGGTAGGCTGGGCCTCGACCACTCCCCAGAGTGTAGCTGCCAACATGAACCCACTTGGGAGCATCTCTATCGACTAAAATAAACAAGTTCATCAGCAGTGATTTCATGACTCACCGACACCAGATTGTCTAAGACCAGGAGGAGAAAAAACGATCAAGCCAGAAAAACCCATCTGCAATTCATTTCACACCAGACTTTAAAAACATGTCCACTTGACAAAAGCACAATCGATCATTTCATTCCATTTTTAAGAGTAAACATGCTCGAAATTAAATGATGGGGGGGGGGTGGTGGTGAGAAGCGAGGACATCCACAAAGCTCTGTGTGGCTTAGTTCTTCATATTCTAATTCTTTCATGTTTCCCCGCCTGATGTTTCCTAATGTACTTTCACTAGAATCCGATTTTTGATCTTTAATCCCTTTATGTGTTTTTCCGTGCTTACTCTTGAATGCCTTTGTAGCTGCCATAATTGGGTCTCTGGCACCATTTTAATAGGGCTTAGCACAATGCAGGCTTGACAAATTTCATCTAAGTGAAAAAAAAAAAAAACAACAACACACACTATCAATATCATCTGAGAAATTGACCAGAGTTTCAAACCCGCTGCAGTGAAGGTGTCAAACAAGCCAAAGAAGGCAACCTCTGTGGCGGGACCAGGAAGAGACGAGAGAAACATTCCAAGATTGAGACAGAATAGCCTCTGTGTCCTTTTTTAGCTTCCCCCCTGGCTCAGATGGTAAAGAAGCCACCTGCCAATGCAGGAGACTCAGTTTCCATCCCTGGGTTAGGAAGATCCTTTGGAGGAGGAAACGGCAACCCATTCCCAGTATTTTTACCTCGGAAATCCCATGGACAGAGGAGCCTGGAGGGCTACAGTCCACGGGGTCAAAAGATTAGGACACGACTTAGTAACTAAACAAATAATAAAAACAAAAAGGGCATGTTGTTACTATTTAGTTTCCAAGTCATGTTCGACTCTTTGCGACCCCATGTACTGTAGCCCCCGCAGACTCCTCTGTCCTGAATACTACAGTGGGTTGCCGTTTTCTTCTCCAGGGGATCTTCCTGATCCAGGGATCGAACCCATGTCTCCTGCATTGGCAGGTAGATTCTTTACCGTTGCATGTCCCAGAGGTTTATAAATTCACAAGTGCGGAGGCAGAAGGCTGCACCGGATTATTTTTGCACAATAAATGTCAGGGCCTGGCTTCCCTGGAAACATGCACAAATGTTGTTTTCTCTACAGGTGCCCATGTCTTTGTGATTTTCAGCCAAGGTGCTCAACAATCTGGCAATGCCTAAGTGACGTTCTCCTCCAACACAGGCCAGCAGGAAACAATGTCAGATTTACAAATGTCCTGGCAATCAGGGAATGCACAATGGAAGCAGACATTGTCAACGGGGGTAGTAGCCTGGCTCAAAATAATCCCCTTTCCTCTGCGAGAGGCCTCAGTATACCTGAGTGGAGAGTCAGTGGCCGTGTTTGTGTCACATGACCTAGTCCTGCACATAGGCCACAGCTGATTGGTTCAGTGGTGTGCACCTGACCTGTGCCAGGCCAATCAAAACCTTCCTTGGGATTTTCTGATGTGGAACCAGGAAAAAGACTCAAGCATTCTCTAATGTCCAAACTTAGAGGCTCAGGAGCTAATAGCAGGGCTCCCTAGGCGGCTCAGTGGTAAAAAAAAAAAAAAAAAAAAAGCACCTGCCAGTGCAGGAGACTTGGGTTAGATCTCTGGGTCTGGAAGATCCTCTGGAGGAGAGCATGGCAATCCACTCCAGTATTTTTGCCTGGAGAATCCCATGGACAGAGGAGAATGGCAAGCTATAGTCCACAGGGTTGCAAAAAAGTTAGATACAACTTAGTGACTAAACAAAGAACAACAAGCTCAGGTCAGCCACATTTCCCACCATGTGCAGGAAGCAGGCTTGTGGAAGTGAACCTGGCACAAAGAAAGGACCCAAAGGAGAATCTTATGGTCCCAACTGTTCTGGGGATAATCATATGAGACAGACCTGAGTGCTCCCTACAGAGGCATCACTTTGCATAAGTCGGGTTTGTGTGGCATTTTCACCTCTTACACTAAAACAGTGTCTCAGTCTCCAGACTGGATATTTTGGGTGCTCTCCATCTCTGTTATGGAGGGTTGTTCTGTGCACTGCAGCGTGGGAGCAGTGTTTCTGGTCTCCACCCACTAGACACCAGGACTGACACCCACCCCGCAAGTTGCAACAAACAAAAATCTCTCCAGACATCATTAAAGGTCCCCCATGGGGGAAAAAAATTGCTCCCAGTTGAGAATTGCTGCACTAAAAGAATTATAATCCAGCAATTCGACATCAATAACCAGCAAGGTTCTCTGTCCCTGCCTACACAGCAACTAAGGTCCAGGGCCATGTGTGTGCTCAGTAGCTCAGCTGGGTCCAACTCCTTGTGACCCCATTGACAGTAGTGAGCCAGGGTCCTCTGTCCATGAAATTTTCGAGGCAAGAATACTGGAGTGGGTTGCCATTTCCTACTTCAGGGGATCTTCTTGACCCAGGGATCAAACCCACATCTCTCAGGTCTCCTGCACTGGCAGGCAGATTCTTTACCAAGTTGAGACTATAAAACAGTGAGTCCCAATTTAGACTCTCAGTCTTTGATACGCTCTAAATTTTTCCTTGCTACAAAAAAAAAAAAAAATCTGGCAAGGTTCTTCATATATTTATTACCCTGTAGAGTGTTTCATCTGTTTCTCTGGTTTCTGGTGACATTTATATCTCACAAAGATGTTTATGGTTACAAAGAGGAAAAAAAGATCTCTTGTATTCATGGCATTGTTTTTGAGACATAGTCCATCATGAGATTGTATATTTATCACTCTGGGATGGACAATACACATAGATTTATGGAAAAATTGTACTACATTACTTATATATTATGGATATCCCACTAGAGCCCTCGGGTCATTGCAGATCTGTTGTAAAAATTTTTTTTTAATTCTTACTGGAATATAGTTGATTTACAATGCTGAGTGAGTTTCAGGTATACGGCAAAGTGAATCAGTTATACATACACATATATCTACACTTTTTTAGATTATTTTTCCATACAGACCATTACAGAGTATTGAGTAGAGTTCCCTGTGCTATACATTAGGTCTTTATTAGTCATCTGTTTTATATAGGGCAGTGTGTGTATGTCAATCCCCCAATGTTCTAATATATTAATGATCAGAATGTTTGGCATCTAAAGCACAGTCAGTAGTAGCTACTGCATCTTCTTAAGAGAATCTTGATATCCTTTTACATAAACTGCCTCTTCCTCATTTACATGGAGAATAACAAATAGATGCCCTTACTAAGGGTGCCCTAATGATTTCTCCAGACTTCTTCCAAAAGAGTCTCTCAGGCAAGAACACACCAACAAGTATGTTACCTCCCAAGACTTGGGATTTCAACTAGGGCAGGTGCAATGAGAGAAGATACGGCTGGAGGGTCATGTGGACAAAAGAAAGGTAGCTCCCAATAGTTTACAATCGTCTGGGTATCTTCCCTAGGTTAGAGCCCCTTCCTCTGGCCTACCTGTCAATGCTGTGGGCTACTCAACGCACACCCAATAGGTGTTCTCTCTTGCCTGAGTGAAGTTGCTCAGTCGTGTCCAACTCTTTGCGACGCCATGGACTGTAGCCTACAAGGCTCCTCTGTCCGTGAAATTTTCCAGGCAAGAGTACTGGAGTGGTTTGCCATTTCCTTCTCCAGGGGATCTTCCCAAGCCAGGGATCGAACCCGGGTCTCCCGTATTGCAGGCAGACACTTTAACCTCTGAGCCACCAGGGAAGTCCTCTCTTGCCTAGGGCAGTCCAAATAGATTTCTAGTACTTGAAACAAAGGAACTCGACCTGGTACAACAAGGTAAGGCCAACTAAAATGGTGAATGCCAAAAGCACAGGCAACTCAACACTTACACATCAACCCCAGGATGTAGTCCTTTTTTTTTTTTCTATTAAAAATGTCAGATTCGCTAGAAAAATGGCACTGATGAACCTATTTGCAGGGCAGGAATAGAGACACAGAGAGTACAGACTTGTGGACACAGTGGAAGAAGGAAAGGGTGGGGTGAATTGACAGAGTAGCATGTTATAAAGCGTAAAATAGATAGCCAGTGGGAAGTACTGGGAGTTACCGGGAGCACAGGGAGCTCAGCTTGGTGCTCTGTGATGGCCTAGTGGGGTGGCATGGGAGAATGGGTGGGAGGGAAACTCAAGAGAGGAGGGATATGTATCAGCTTATAGCTGATTCGTGTTGCTGTACGACAGAAACCAATACAGCACTGTAAAGCAATTATCCTCCAATTAAAAATTTAAAAATTAATAAAAACACATCAGATTCAATATCCTACATTTAATTCCAGGACATCTTCTCTACAGTAATTACAAGAGAAACAGATCTCACACTTCAAAGGGCATGTTCTTTCCTGGCAATCCAGGGTTCGGAAAAACAGGGACACAGCAAGCCCAGCCCAGCCCAGCTTGTCAGATGTAACCTTCTGTGAATTCCCGATCCCACAATCACCAGCACGTAGTGAAAGATGGATTCCTCATCTTTTAAAATGCCTTGAAAAGACGTGGGCTTCACACCAGACTTAGGAGTTCTAAAGTTGACCGGCTGTGTGACTTTTCCAGCACACAGACAAATACGCTCTTGCTCTGCCTTCCTGTTCCAAAATAATTCGCCTCAAATGTCCTCTTTTCCTCCCCACGAGACACCAGGAGGGCCACATGCCTCCTCCCACTTCTACTGAAGTGTCAACAATGAAACGCAGAAGCGGACATGTGCTAACTTGGCCCCGTCCCTCCCCCTCCACCAGATGGTAAATACTAAGAAAGGCAGAGGAACTTCTGGGCACTTGTTTGTTCCCCTGAAACCAAAACACAGCCACTCTGACTTCTAGGGGAGATTCATTAAATGCTCCATAAAATGTATTTTGCCTTAAGCAAAAAAGGGTTTTGTCCTCCAACAAAACAGCCTAAACGGTGCCATCAGAAAGGATCCAGTGGCATCAAGTTCCCGTGTGTTGAAAGGTTCCATGAACTCATGGTGACCTTTCTCCAGCTGCTAGGCACACTGCCTTAAAAGACATGCGACCCATTTTCTGCCAGGCACTTTGCCTGGATGAGAGGCCTAAAAGAGACCAGTCTTTATTTTTTTTTTATAACTAGCTCCCGGGGTGACCTCTTAGGAAGAATTTAGTCTGGACCAGACACTGTCCTAAGTGCCTCACGCTTGTCATTTCACTGGCTGCATGGAGGTGAGGTGCAGAGCTGGATCTGTTTCACTTCCCCTTTCCTGAAGAAGTCAGAGTGTCACTAACTACAAAGAGCACAAGGTGTTTAGAATGCAGGCAAGATTTCTCAACTACTTGATGTATTCATTCAAAGGTTTCTCTCTGATATTACAGCGTGAATTCAAGATGGAGGCTTTTGGCAATCTCTGTGGTTCTATTTCTGGCAATGCTCCTAATGATAATAACAACAATACTAATAACAATAACAGCAGCTGCAGTAGAAAGTGAAAGTGTTAAGTCGCTCGGTTGTGTCCGACTCTTTGCAACCCCATGGGGCTGTGGCTTGCCAGGATCCTCTGTTCATGGGATTTTCCAGGCATGAATATTGGAGTGGGTTGCCATTCCCTTCTCCAGGGCATCTTCCCGACCCAGGGATTGAACCCGGGTCTCCCGCACTGCGAGCAGATTCTTTACCCTCTGAGCCATCAAAGAACCCCATCATAGTAAAGATAATAATGACAATAATAATCATAATAACAGCAGCAGCAGCAGAGGCAATAGTAAGCACTGGCATCAACAAATCTAATTATCTCAAGGAACTGGCAAATCCCAGGCTAAGTGATTTACAAGGTATCCTGTTTAAGGTTCTGGAAACACTCCATGTGGGTCTTACCCATTTTCTCTTCCTTTTTTTACAGATTATGAAACAGGTTCATGAGAGAGGCTGAGTGACTTGCCCAAGGTCACACAGCCACTGCATAGTTGAGTTAACAATTAACTGTAGGGCTTCCCTTGTGACTCAGTGGTAAAGAAACCAACCTGGCAATGCAGGAGACTCGAGTTAGATCCCTGATCCAGGAAGATCCCACATGCCAGGGGGGCCAACTAAGCCCATGTCCCACAGCTAGTAAGACTGTCTTCTAGAGCCTGGGAGCCAGAATTACTGACGCCCACGTGCCTAGAGCCCATGGTCTGCACCAAAGGAAGCAATGAGAAGCCTGGCACCACAACTAGAGTGGCCCGTATTCATCACGACTAGAGAAAAGCAACGAAGGTCCAGTACAGGCAAAGATAAATAAACAAAAATTCATTTTGAAAATTGGTTAAAAAAAAAAAAAAAAGAACTCCAGTTGCATCTGATTCCCGCCTCTGGGTTCTTAGCTGATAACATTATAAAATACACATGCTGTCGTCAGCGATTTTCATACTTCATGTGAAGTCGCTTCACAGTAAGTGTGGAGAACGCACACATGCACACTCTCACACAATCTGCCCTCCAGGTCAGCCTCTACAATCCCCACACGCTTCCCACTACTGTCATGAGAACAGGGGCGTGATCGGATACAGGAATTCTGCCTCCCACCTCCCCAGGGTGTGGGAAGGAGACACCTACGCAGTCTGGTTGCCTTAATCACTCTCCTGAGCAGAAGCGAGGCCAGAGCAGCTGCAGAGGAGACAGTCCACTCTGTCACTCACTTCCCTTAGACTCACCTGGTCTCCCTTGGATGGAGTCCATTTCCAGGAGCACGAGGGTGCCAAGCAGAGGATGGAGTGAGTTTCAGTTGAGCCAAAGGAACAATTCTCTCCTGCTTGGGGACAGTGCCACTGCCTTGCCCTTTGATGCAAAATGGTTTTCATCTTCCCCAAGAGTAAACATCTGCTTAATGCAAAGCTTTCTAAGTCAATTTAGGCCCTCCCGTAAGCGCTGCCTAGAAGCTCTGCTGCTATTACGGGCAGGCCCAATGAGATGGGACTGCAATAAAATGTGCAGTGACACAAATGGGCCTTTCAGAGCCAGAACCTGCATGAAACAGAAGTGGCCTCACTGCGCAGGCTCGTGGTGGGCGGCTCAGACAGAGAGACGCGGAGAGAGCGCATCCGGGGGAGGAACGAGAGCTCTCTCTATCCGTGGGCATGTGGCCCTTCTCCACGTGGTCGAGGACCCCCAGCAGGTGGACAGACTGCAAATGTAGCCAGAGACTCATTTTCTTTGTTTGCTTTTGGTTCCTTCTCGGGACGGCTCACTGGGGCTGAGGACTGAGGTCGCCCTTGGAAGGAGGGAAGAGAAATTCACACCCCGTGGATGTGACGCTCTGCGGATGAAGATAAATTAAGGGACTGTAAATATCTACTCAAAGACTTCAAGGTGACCTGGGTGACATCTCTGGGAGGCGAGGCAGGAATGTGGAAGCCTAATTAATGGCATGGTCTGAAGGAAGGCCACATGAAAAGAAGGGACTTGGCCAACGTGGGGAGGAAAAAAAGAAGCCTGGAGTGTCAGACACTGGCAGCGTGGCCACAGCATCATCCAAAAAAGATTTACAATAGATCCCGGGGACACCGGATCATCCAAAAAAGATTTACAATAGATCCCGGGGACACCGGCGTTTCAAATAATAGAGAAGCTGATGGTGTCGTGGGAGGAGAGCTCCTCTAGCCTCACAGTGGCCTCATGAAAAGTCCTTCAGAAAAACCCATGTCCCTGTGCAGAGGGCCTATGCTGGCTCCTGCGGCCGGGTTTCTTTCAGACATACACACACACTCACACTCTAAACCACTTCATTCATTTCCGCCACATGAGAGCTAACAGAGCCACTGTTTTCAGATCTTCCTAAATCAGTTAACTGATTGCAGTTTTGCTATGATCGGCAGCATTTCCTCTTTCTTCCAACAACTCCGGGCCTTCTTATTTTAACTGCATCAGTCTAAGAAACCTTCATCAATAACATCTGTAGGTTCATGACACAGAGCGTCCAACAGAACACTGTACTATATAGCATGAAGCATCTAATAGGTAGAATATACTTAGTGCTTTAGATAATATATAAAGTTATGTCCCTCTGTCTATTGGCTCGATTACCTTTTCATCATATTTGGAGGAACTATCTAAGATAGCTCAATCCTATCAAGATAACTCAGCATATGAAAAGAAAAACAGATTTTCCAGAGTGGGTGAATTGGAGGTTCACCATAAAGTTCTTGAGATTACTGATGGAGAGGCAGGCCACATACAGCAAAGTGCCATGGACACAGAAAACACAGATGGTTCCACATCTGAGCCCCAAATCAAGACGAGGGGACAGAGACTTCAAAACGCAGGGCACCATTCTCTATCAAGTTACTGCTCCTTTTGTGTGTTAGTTGTTCATTCACGTATGACTCTTTGCAACTGCAGACTGTAGCCCGCCAGGCTCCTCTGTCCATGAATTTCCCAGGCAAAAGTACTGGAGTGGGTAGCCATTCCTTTCTCCTGGGGATCTTCCCAACCCAGGGATCAAACCTGGGCCTCGCTCATTGCAGGCAGATTCTTTACCAGCTGAGCCATGTAGGCAGCTCTATATATCAAGGTCCAGGGCGAGTATCGGGGAAGGCAATGGCACCCCACCCCAGTACTCTTGCCTGGAAAATCCAATGGACGGAGGAGCCTGGTGGGCTGCAGTCCATGGGGTTGCTAACAGTTGGACAGACTGAGTGACTTCACTTTCACTTTTCTCTTTCATGCATTGGAGAAGGAAATGGCAACCCACTCCAGTATTCTTGCCTGGAGAATCCTAGGGACGGGGGAGCCTCGTGGGCTGCCGTCTATGGGGTCACACAGAGTCGGACACGACTGAAGTGACTTAGCAGCAGCAGCAGCAGCAGGGCGAGTATTAGCAAGAATTTAGTTCTTTATTGAAAGCTAATTATTTTCCCAAGGAACTATCACAAACGTACAGACACACGCAATTAGCTGGCATCTATCCGATACTTACTATAGGGTGAGCATTTTACACAGTAATTCTGTTAATTCTCACAACCACCCTATTGGGTCAAGGATAGGAACTGAGGTTCAGAGAGATCCTGAGACTTGCCCAAGGTCACACAGCATGCACACAGATGACTCGGGGCTGGACCCAGAGCTTATGAGCTTAACTAACACTTCTTTTTCTGTACTTCCTCAGGTGACAACACCGTAGCTGACAATTCCCATGAACATCAGGGCTGAAGAAAAGCAGAGCCTGCAAAGAGTTCAACCATAGTCATACTAGCCCTTAAACATAATTAATCTAGTTTTATATTAAATATACATATATTTTTTTTTGCTCTGCAGATCTGAAATTCTAATCGTTAAGAATAAAGGATTAGGGATGAAGGGCAGAATTCTTGCATGTCCTGTGGTTTTCTCTGGCCACGTGCCTACATGAGTGCTCAGTAGCTTCTATTATGTCCAATTCTTTGCGACCGCATGGACTGTAGCCCACCAGGCTCCTCTGGCCATAGGGATTCTCCAGGCAAGAATATGGAGTGAGTGGTCACGCCCTCATCCAGGGGAACTTCCTGCCCCAGAGATCAAACCCACGTCTTCTGCGTTAACAGGTGGATTATTTACTGCGGAGTCACCAGGGAAGCCCCTTCTCTGCCACACAGACACTCTAACATAGGTACACGTAACCTTCTTTCTCGCGGCTTCTCTCTGGGTCCTGTCATATTAACATAGCTGTACTTTGGCTCGCCTCTTCCTATTGAAAAAATACAGAAGGGGCATCTTCGCTTTTCTTTGGGAAAATGCAGGTGCCAATGAGAGAATCACTTGTCATTCTATAGCAAATAATTTGCCAAGGCTTTGCTCTGATGCTGCTGCTACTTGCCTCTTTTAGGAACAAGGCCATCCCTCTGCTCGCTCATGGTTTATTTGTAGAAGAAGCTGACTTGGCTCTGAATTCTTCCAAAGGTTTATCAACCCTCTCAGGACAGTTTGTGCATCTCCGATGCGATGACAACAGATGCATAATTTATTTTCTGGAGTGAGTTATGAAAGTTAATCAATAAGAAGTGGAAGTCTTATAAATTATCTATCGAAGATCAGCCTATTAAATGTTCGACTTCGACGGGGCTGCTCGGAGTCGAGGTCTCAGACTGCGCTATTTATTAGCCTGCATGCAAGATAATGTGATTCTCCAGCGGATGGAGGCAGACCTTGCTATTAAGACAGAGACAGTAAAAAATAAAAATGAAATGTGTTTTGCTACGACAGCAAATCCTGCTCTCATGATTGCCGGGAAAAATAAATAAATAAATAAATATGGAAATAAATGGGAATCAAAAGCAGGCTGAGAAAACATCTCTCTCCATGAAGAGAGTAGAAAGCTTAGAGCAGAGTAGAAATCTAATGGGCAAGAATATATATGCATATATACAGTCACTATAGAATCGATGCTTTTGAACTGTGGTGTTGGAGAAGACTCCTGAGAGTCCCCTGGACTGCAAGGAGATCCAGCCAGTCCATTCTGAAGGAGATCAGCCCTGGGATTTCTTTGGAAGGAATGATGCTGAAGCTGAAACTCCAGTACTTTGGCCACCTCATGCGAAGAGTTGACTCATTGGAAAAGACTCTGATGCTGGGAGGGATTGGGGGCAGGAGGAGAAGGGGACGACCGAGGATGAGATGGCTGGATGGCATCACGGACTCGATGGAGGTGAGTCTGAGTGAACTCCGGGAGATGGTGATGGACAGCGAGGCCTGGCGTGCTGCGATTCATGGGGTCACAAAGAGTCGGACACGACTGAGCGACTGAACTGAACTGAATGTTGTTAAAGGTAAAAGTGGTGTTACCATATTTTAAAAATATATTTTTTTAAATACCAAAAAAAAACCCCCAAGCAAACAGAAAACTAAGGGGGTGCGGTAGAAGTTGCACAGGCAAGCCCCCTCGAATTCACCTCAAAACCAAGCTGTTAAAGCGCCATCCTGCATGGGAAGCGTCTCCAAGGGCTTGTGCTCCTATCAGCTGAGCTGCCTAGTAAAGCAAGGTGAGCGCCTTTTACATCCCCAGGACTGCACACGAGTCCTGCGCAAGAGACGGGAAATGGTGCCAGGGTGGTTCCGAATCCAGGAACATCGTTCAAAGACTGCCAGGCACATTTAGGGGTCAGGTTACAAGGCAGAACAAGGTAGGTCACGATGAAGAGAGAGCCATGTGGCTGGACTTCCTGCCCTCCCTCCGTGGGAATCAGAGATTTGTAGGGGACATAGGCCACAAGGAATGAGAAAAACCAAGATGGCCCCACCTGTAACATCTCTGCCCACCACCATCCTGCACTCTGTCAGTACACAGCTCTTCTCATAGCAGTGGATTGCTAGTAAGTGGATAAATAATTGGAGGGACATATTTCACATTGTAACTGATCAGAATGCACGGATCCATGCATTGGGGTGTAGGGGTTGAGACACACATCTTGGTGGGGGCTCTTCAGACCTTGCTTCTTCACCTTTCAAACCAAGGAGACACTTCACTTGGACTGTCTTTACCCAAGTAAACACCCTTCAACTGAAAAGCAATAAGCTTTTGGCCTTGACCTCATTTTGCCTGCGGCTGAATGCCTTTGGCTGTCAGCAGCCAGAAGCCTGAGCGAAGCAGGTGGAGGGAGGTGTAAATGACCCTGAAGGTTGAGAGGAAAAGAAATTATCACCCGACAGATTGGCAAAAATGTAAAAGATTGATGATGTCCAGTTTGGGCGCTGCTGCAGGGAAGTTGGTCTCTCATGCCATCTTTGAGGATGGAAGAATTAGCAGAGCCACTTTCTGGTTTTCTGGAGGGCATCGGGCACCACTGATCAGCAGGTAAAGTGTGCAAACCCTCAGAACCAGCAAACTCAATTCTAAGATGCCACCCTACGCGTGTCTTCACACCAGCGCACAAACACAGACGTGCAAGGGCATTTAAACACAGCAGCATCGTTGTAAGGGGCAAAGAAAATCAGAAGTTACAAAAATGTGTAGAAAAGGGATAATGGCTAAACAAATTGCTGTTGTTGTCAGTCGCTAAGCTGTACCCAACTCTGCAACCCCATGAACTGCAGCACACCAGGCTTCCCTGTCCTTTACTGTCTCCCTGAATTTGCTCAAACTTATGTCCATTGAGTTGGTGATGCCATCCAACCATCTCATCCTCTGTTGCCTCCTTCTTCTCCTCTTGCCCTCAATCGTTCCCAGCATCAAGTGCCAAAGTACTGTGGTACCACCGTATCTGGAATTTTGTGTAGTCCCTTATAATGAACAGGGTAGACCAATACGTACTCACACAGGAAGATGGCCAGAATGTGTTTTGAGGGGAATAAAATCAAGTTGTGGGGACTTCCCTGGTGGCCCAGTGATCAAGATTCCACTTTCCAATGTAGGGGACGCAGGTTGGGTCCCTGATCAAGGAACTAAGACCCCACCTGCTTACATACTCCTGAGCCCGTGTGTCACTAGAGAAGCCTGCACACCGCGATGAAAGAGCCTGCGTGCCACCACCAGGTCCCGACGCAGCCAAATAAGTAAATAAATATCAAAAAATAAAATCAAGTTGCAGAATGATGTGGGTGGCGCACTCCCACTTACCTAAAACGTGAATTGTGTCCAGTACACATGTCTAAGCGTGTCACTACCTGGAAAGGTATAGGGAGGACTTCAAACTAACCAACTCTCCACACTGTCCAGGGAAACCACCTCTTGGGGAGGAGATAGGAGAGGAGGGAAGAGCTGGCAGGCAGATTCGGTGTTTTACTCTGCTTTCTTGTTTATTTCCGGAAACTCTTCTAGGATAAACATTGCCATTGCATCGCAAATTCATGTCAATGTATGCCAAAACCAACAGAGTACTGTAAAGTAAAATAAAGTAAAATGGAAGCTCTAAAAAAAAATAAATAAATAAAAAGAAAAAAGAAAAGGAAAAGGGCTGAGAGACCTTGCAAGACTCCTAGACAGGCCCAGGAAGGGAATTTGTGCCTCAGTGAGGGGTTCTGAGCCCTGGTAGAGGTAGCTGAAAAGGATGGAACAGACAGGACCTCAGCTTTGCAACTTTGAACAAGTGACTTCACTTCTCGGAAGCTCAGTTTTCTCATCTGTGAAGCTGGGATAATGACAGTGCCTGCCTGTTAGAATTTTCGTGAGGAATAACTGAGATAATGCCTGGTAAATGCTTGGCACACCACCGGGCACAGAGCAAGTATAAATTATTAATTTTGTTAAAACGACATTATCTGTGTCTCAACACCCAAATCTGCTGAAAGGAGGGAAAGGCAAAGGAAAAAAAGGAAGCCACAGCATAGCAGTGGAACTAATTCAATCTTCTAAAGCTGTGATATACTGTAGAACTTTAAGCAATGAAAGATGTGTTCTGTATCACATTGTTCAATACAATAACACCAACCACACATGGCTACTGAGCGCTGGACACGCCAGTGATGTGACCTGACTGAATTCAAATATTTACATGCAACGAGTGGCTCTCATACTGCACAGTGAGTTTCTAGGAAATTTTAGTTTCCCAGCTAAAATATCCTTATTCTTTCCTGATCATCAGGTACAAAAGTTTGGCACGGGGAAGTCACAGAACCTAAAATCTTGTGAGATCCTAAGCACTTCATCTCACTTGTGGGAGAACAGATGGGTTTAGAAGGATTTAGAGGCCATTGCCTTTCCAATGTCATTCAGTTTTTCGGCCGCTTGAAGAGAAAGTTTCTGTTTGTGATATCCTGCTTTTAACACCATTTTTTCTACACTTTCTTCTTCTTTTAAAAGAGAACTTTTACTGTTGTATTATCGTATGTTGTTGTTCAGTTGCTAAGTTGTGTCCAACTCTTTGTGATCCCATGGACTGCAGGCATGCCAGGCCTCCCTGTCCTTCATTGCCTACCAGAATTTGCTCAAACTCATGTCCATTGAGTTGGTAACACCATCCAACCATCTCATCCTCTGCCACCATCTTCTCCTCTTGCCCTCAATCTTTCCCAGCATCGGGGTCTTTCCCAATGTATTGGACTATAGCTGGATTAATAATGCTGCAATAGTTTCAGGTGAACAGCAAAGGGACTCAGCCATACATATACATGGATCCATTCTCCCCAAACTCCCTGCCCATCCAGGCTGCCAGATAACACTGAGCAGAGTTCCCTGCGCTCTACAGCAGGTCCTTGTTGGCTGCCCATTTTAAATATAGCAGTGTGTACATGTCCATCCCAAACTTCCTAACTATCCCTTCCCTCATCGAACACTTTCAAGCCTCTCTTTTTCCCTAGGAGAGAACATGCCTCAGATGCCACAAATGCCTTTGGCAAACACAAGTAATTGAGGATTTGATCACATTGCTTTGTTTTCAGTGCATTTTTGAATTGAGATAGAATTCACATACTATAAAACATACTCTTTGAAAGTGTATAATTCACTGTTTTTTTTTAATATAGTCATAAAGTTTTGCAACTATCACCAGTGTCTAATTTCAGACCATTTTCACCCCACCCCCAAGAAACCCTGTATATACTAGCTGTCAGTCATTTCCCTGACCTCCTCCCCCAGACTCTGGTTACCAGTAATCTAGTTTCTGTCTCTACAGACTTGTTTATTCTGAACATTTCCTACAAATGAAATCATACAACATGTGGTCTTTTGTGTCTGCTCTCAGTTAGAATAATATTTTCCAAGTTCATCCATGTTGCAGCAGGTATTAGCACTTCCTTCCACTCCAGGGCTGAATAACTTCCCACTGTAGGAAATATACCATTTCTATTTAGCCATTTATCACTTGATGGATATTTGGGCTATTTCTATTGTTTGCCACTACGAACAGTGCTTCTGTAAATATCTGTGCACAAGATTATTTTGCTGGTATAGGAAAATTTCAGTTTTCCTGTACACCTAGGAGTGGAGTTGCTAGGTCATATGGTAACCCTATATGCCATTTTGGAAATAAACTACTAAACTGTTTTCCAAAGGGGCTGCAGAATTTTACATTTCCATCAGCAATGCATGTAAGTTCCCATCTCTCCACATTCTTGCTAATACTTGTTATTACCAACCATTCTTGTTGCTGTTCAATCACTAAGTTCATGGTGACCCCATGAACTGCAGCAGGCCAGGCTCCTCTCTCCTCTCCTATCTTCCATAGTTTGCTTAAATTTACCTCCATTGAGTCAGTTATGCTATCTAACCATCTATCCTCTGTTGTCCCCTTTTCCTCCTGCCTTCAATCTTTCCCAGTTGTTGCTGTTCAATCACTAAGTTCATGGTGACCCCATGAACTGCAGCAGGCCAGGCTCCTCTCTCCTCTCCTATCTTCCATAGTTTGCTTAAATTTACCTCCATTGAGTCAGTTATGCTATCTAACCATCTATCCTCTGTTGTCCCCTTTTCCTCCTGCCTTCAATCTTTCCCAGTATCAGGGTCTTTTCTAATGAGTCAGCTCTTCACATCAGGTGGCCAAAGCATTGGAGCTTCAGCTTCAGCAAGAGTCCTTCCAATGAACATTCAGGGTTGATTTCCTTTAGAATGCACTGGTTGGATCTCCTTGTAGTCCAAGGGACTCTCAAGAGTCTTCTCCAGCACCACAGTCCAAAAGTATCAATTCTTGTGTGCTCAGCCTTCTTAATGGTTGAACTTTCACATCCGTACATGACTACTGAAAAAACCATAGCTTTGACTATAGGGACCTTTATTGGCAAATGATGTCTCTGCTTTTTATCATTTTAGGTGGCACCATCAATGTATGTTTAGCACATACCACTTATTTATACCTAGTGAAGGTGAATATCGGTTAGAAGTTGAGGTGGTCCTTCTGTGAATTATTTTACATTAGTTATGAAAGCTAAATCAATTGAAATAAAAGTATTAACTATATAGTAGTACTTGTGTTACAAACCATTTGAATGTCTGAAGTTTAGGAACTATAGTCAAAGACAAGGCTCTGGATTTCCCTTTCGGGGGGTCCATGCATAGATCTGAAATGATGTACAAAAGCACCGTGTATACATCCGTGCACTCACACTCAGATGAGTGTGTGCCTGGGTTGGAAACTCCAGCTTTGACCTTCTTCTTCACTTTACATACATAAACGAGAAACAGAGAAGCCAGGGGCCCAGACAACCAGGGGCAGATCTGGACCAAGTGTGCAGTCTTCGGAGCTCCTGCATCAGGGTCTTTCTAGAACTGCATGGAAAATGCAGAAGCATCACTCAGCCAGTTTCTGCAGGTGGGACCACGACCACTCTCTTACTGGAGAAGGACCATGACTTCTGGCCTTCTTGACCATTCTGTTCTCATCTTACCTTTCTTTGGAATTTGGACACCAAGAACTTTGGAGGAGCAGGACAGACCAGACAACAGAGGTGGAGAATCTGAAGCAAAACTTGGTGGGAGGATGGATCTCTGTCCATTCCACTGTTCCCCAGCTGATGTGTACGAGACTCTGTGTCCTGATCTTTTGAATTAAAATGCTGATTCAAGAGTTTATGGCTCAGTACCTGGTAAGGAATCTACCTGCCAATGCAGGAGACATGGGTTTGATCCCTGGGTTGGCAAGATGTCCTGGAGAAGAAAATGGCAACCCACTCCAGTTTTCTTGCCTGGGAAATGCCATGGATAGAAAAGCCTGGAGAGCCACGGTCCAGGGGATCCCAAAGAATTAGACATGACTTACAACAAGAGCCAATGACGGGAAATGTGAAGATGCAAAAACAAAGACTATCTGTTGGGCTAAGGAACTGGTAACAATTTAGACTATAATTCTGCCCCTTAGCAGAATCGCTGAACTCTCAGTTCCCTGAAAGCTACAAATAAATACCTGGCACACATTTCTGAGTTGTTTTTGTAGGAAGCCGACCCCCTCCAGATGGAAACTGCTGACCACAAGAACACAGACCCTAGACTGGTTGCAACCAGTAGGCTGACAATGCTTGAAACTTCACCTTGACGCCAACCAATCCAAGAAATGTCCAGGTAATCACACCCTGCTCAATAAAACTCCTCACTTCTGCCTTCAGGGTGGGTCACACAGTCTTAAGAGAATTAGCCCACTGTGGCTCCTTTAGCCTACAGAGCAATGAAAGTTACTCTTTTCTACTTGATCCAAAACACTGTCTCTGCTCTGCATTTCGGCACCGGTGAACAGGGGCCAAGTTTCAGCAACACTACTGCTCAACAGCTGACGGTCTCTTGTGAAAGGGAATGGCCAGCTATTCCTAAAGAGGACACACAACCACATCCAGGATGGGATGAGTCAACCTCAGGCTCCGCCTACACAGGCCCAGAGTAAGGGGCCAGTCCTCTCTGCTCTGTCTGGGGACAGGTGAAAGATTTAAGTAACATGGTATTGCAGTTTCCAGTTGACCACCTCTGAAAGGCTGGATGACTTTCCCCACCCAGAAGCCACAAAGCCACAGAGCCATGGCTATCTCTGCTGCAGAGATTCTTAAGTATGATTCTGCCATGGGGTGTTATGACAACCAATTAGATGTTTAAAATCCCCTCATGGCAAGACCATATACTCCTAGTCTGATACACGGTTGGAGGGGAGATTTTTCAGGCACCCCAATTAAAAACCTATGTCCACACATCACTCGGAAAGCACCCCTGTTTCCTGCTCAGTGCCAGAGAGAGGTGACAAAATCCCTAGTGAGGGTCACGATGAGCTTTTCATGGGACTGGAAACTCCTCGGCAGTGGATCAGAAGGGACAGCTGCTGACAGCTGAAAATTTCCTGCCTGGGTCTCAAGATCAAGGGACGGAATGTGCGTTTCCATGGCACTCCCAGAAACAGGTGGCTCCCACAGTCTGGAAAAGCACATTCCCCAGCTCCTGCAATTTCAGCTGCACCCATGGCCACGTGCATTTCAGGCACGGAAGAGGGCAGTATCAAGTGTCCCCAAGACAAACCCAGGAAGTGCAGAAAAGCCAAGGCGTGAGCCTACAGAAGGAGGATCTCAAGACAGGGCAGTGGGGATATCGTAACCCCTCTCCCATCTTCATTGTTAACTCTTCCTTCCTGCATCACTTCCTTCATAGCGCTTACTCCAACTGTAATTAGTCAGTTCCTGTGCTGTGCTAGCTGTTCTGCTGTTTATCTCGTTCCCCCACGAGACTGTGAACTGGGCTTAGGAAGGGACCATGCCTCACTCTTCGGGCTTATTGTTCTTGTCCAGTCGCTAAGTCACATCCAACTCTTTGCAACACCATGGACTTAGTCTACCAGGCTCCTTTGTCCAGTGGGGCTTTTCCAAGCAAGAATACTGCCGTGGGTTGCCATTTCCTCCTCCAGAGGAATCTTCCACACCCAGGGATCGAACTCACGTCTCCTGCATTGGTAGGCAGATTCTTCACCACTGAGTCACCAGGGAAGCCCAATACGTTGGGCCTCTTTCTGCTAACATCCAGCATGGCCTCGTACATGGAGCAAGTGCTCAGTAAGTGTCTCAAGAGTTCTCAACGGAATCAATGAACCAGTCACGCATCCTAATCTTTTCTGCTGCTCTCTGACATACGAACGTTTCATTATGTTTTGCATGAGTAAACTGAGGCTCAGAGACACAAAATAATCTATTCCAGATAGAATCTAGGAAGGGATACAGCTGGTTGTGGAATCCGGTTCTGTCTGAATCCAGACTCTCAAATTGCTTCTGTTGTCACAAATGACACAGGTGAGACATCTAGCCCCCAGGTGCCTTCCCTACTTCTGCTGAAATAAAATAAAGGGAAAATCGGGCAGCCCTAGGACAGAATTGGGACTGCTCAGGTGGCTCAGCAGCAAAGAATCCACCTGCCAATGCAGGAGATGCGTGGGTTTGATCCCTGGGTCAGGAAGATCCCCTGGTGGAACAAATGGCAACCCACTCCAGTATTCTTGCCTGGAAAATTCCACAGACAGTGGAGCCTGGTGGGTTACAGTCCATGCGGTTGAAAAGAGTCAGACACGACTGAGCATGCATGCATGCAAGACAGAACTGTCCTGTGATGGAAAAATCCATTCCATGGGCATGTGGATCAACAGATGCGGCTCACAGCTTTGGTACAGCAAGACGGAATAACACACCCAGGACTGATCTCCCACGCTGAAGCAGGTCTGCCGATAGCCCTGGGGTCATTAACAGTTAAACATACCTGCTGCATTCCCCTGAAGACACCCTTCCACAAGTCCCAGTCATCTCCACAAGCATTGTGATTCCCTGTTCTACCCCACCCCCTGAAAACTGGCCTTCCTTTCTGGTCAGAATTCTCTAGTCAAAGGAGATGAAAGAAGAACAGTATGGAGGTTCCTTACAAAACTAAAAATAGAGCAATCATACGATCCTGCAATTNTTCCACAAGTCCCAGTCATCTCCACAAGCATTGTGATTCCCTGTTCTACCCCACCCCCTGAAAACTGGCCTTCCTTTCTGGTCAGAATTCTCTAGTCAAAGGAGATGAAAGAAGAACAGTATGGAGGTTCCTTACAAAACTAAAAATAGAGCAATCATACGATCCTGCAATTCCACTCGTGGGCATACATCTGTGTAGAACTGAAATTCAAAAAACTATCTGCACCTCAGTGTTTACCGTGGCACTATTTACAACAGCCAAGACAAGGATGCAACCTTAACATCTATCAACAGATAAATGGACAAAGATGATACACACACACACACACACACACACACACACACACACACACTAGAATACTACTCAGCCATATAAAAAGAATAAAATAATGCCATTTGCAGCAACCTGGATGGACCCAGAGATCACTATACTAAGTGAAGTAAGCCAGACAGAGAAACACAAACATCATATGATTGTGTTTATCCATGGAAACTTAAAAGGAATGATAAAAAAATGAACTTATATACAGAACAGAAGTAGGAAACAAACATGGTTACCAAGAGGAAAGGGGGGGGGCAAGGATAAAGTAGGAGTTCGGAATTAACATATACAAACTACTATATGGTTTGTAGTAGTTGCATCCTGCAGTTTATGGGGTCTCAGAGGGTTGGATGCAACTTAGCAACGGAAGAACAACAACAATATATAAAATAAATAACCAAGAGGGACCTACTATATACCACAGGGAACTATACTCAGCATTTTGTAATAATCCTGTGAGGGAAGAGAATCTAGAAATATATATATATATATATAACTGAATCACTTTGCTATACTCCCGGAAATAACACAATGTTGTGAATCAACTATACTTAAGTCAGAAAAAAATAAATTTAAAAAGTGGAAAAAATGAAGGTGGAAGAAATGGTGGCCTGAGGAATAGACACCCATTTGTCAACCGTGGCTGCCGCGCTGTTGGTGTCTCCACTTGAATGCACACGGGCTGTCCTCCCTGGCTCCCGTCTTGTCTCCCGAAAGACCATCTGTCCATCTCCCATCTAACTTCCAGAGGAATTCTGTAAAAATGTAAAACCAGACCATGGTGTTCCTCTACTTGAAACTCTCCAGGGGTTTTCCATCTCTGGTAGACCAGAATCTAAACTCTTCTGGTGTCCCAGAAGGTTGCAGAATTACATAGGTGACTGGATGCCTGCTTCATACCCCTTCAATCACTGGGCCCCAGGCATACTGACCGACCTGTGAGCTGCACAACTGCCCACCTCATTCCCTCTTCAAGCTTCTGCGTGTGGCTTTTGCCTGAACTTTGTTCCCCACACCAGGTCATCACACAGCTGGCCCCTAATGTCAATCAGATGTGAGCTTAAATTCCACACCTTCCCTCCTTCAACCATCCAAAATAGCCCTCTGTCACATAACCTGTCTTCTGTTATGTGATATCTGATCGCTCTCACATAACCTGTCTTATTTTCTTCCTAGCACTTAACGCCATTTGATGTTCTCCTGCTCACTGCCTGTTTCTCCCTATTAAATCTAAGTGATCTTATTCACCCCTGTAAACCTGTTGTCATGCACACACTGCAGTTCAACAGATATTTACTAAGTTAACAAACATACACAGAAACCACTGGAGAACAATCTGACTTTTCAAACCAACTCCTTTTTTCGACCTCTGAAATTCATATAATATGTCATCACCCTCACTTTGATTCTGAGGGTCAGTTACAGAGATGGACAGGGAAAAACATTCCCAGGTAAGCAACTGATGGAGAAAAAGTTCTGCATTTCATGTGCACCTTCTAACAAGGGCTTATCTCATCCCAACGCCATGGGCAAGCCCAGTGTGTGAATTCTTTCTGCAAACTATAATGGGAAGATGTTATACTTTTAAGATGTAAAGGAATTAGCAGACAGACTGAGTCTTTTAAGAGAGAAAGCAGGATCGTTTCAATGGAAATCCAATCTCGTTTCTCAAACATACGTTTGGTTTGTAAGAGAAATACTCAGACGAGAGTGATGAGAGCTGACAAGTCTTCTCGTCTCCAGTCTCAGCTCCTGAGAGAAGGCTGCCCATGAAGACAGTTCAATGTCTTAAGCAGCTTAGTTCTGAAACCAAGTTACAGTTCTAAAATGAGCATGGACTTTGCCCAGGTACTCAGAGAGACCTTTATAGTCCACGAGTCATGGGACACTCATGCCTTCCTGATGGTGACAGAATTTTCTTTGCTCAAAGGGAAGCATATCTTTCAGTGTCTCCATTTCATGCAACTCAGAAGGAATCTTAGAAAGAGACACATCCACTTGGCTGGAGCCAGCCCACCTGTGCCTCTTTCTCTCCTGGAATTCTCTAAGCCCTGGCTGATTCCTCTCCTTCAGCCCAAACTACCTCCTCCCCTCTGACTTAAGGACCATAATTTTCAGATCATTCATTTACTAGGATCCCCAGCTAGTAAATGTCATAGGTGAAGAAAAAGAAAAGAACACAGCATACTCACTTAGGATGCCATCCTAGTCTTTATGCCCCTAACAGAAAAGACATTCCTAAGTTAAAAAAAAAAAAAGATTCTATTTTTCAAAGCTTCTTTTTAGGAAAAAAAAAGCACTAGCTGCAAGTGATACAAATGTTTATGTGTAAGATACGGGTATGAGAACTTCTTTTGGAAGAGGATATGTGTACAGAGCTTCCCAGGGAGTGCAGTTCTAAAGAATCTGCCTGCAATAACAGGAGGCACAAGAGACGTGGGTTTGTTCTTGGGGGTCGGGAAGATGCCCCGGAGAAGGAAATAGCAACCCACTCCAGTATTCTTGCCTGGGAAATCCCATGGACAGATGAGCCTGGCGGGCTACAGTCCATGGAGTCACAAAGAGTTGGACGTGACAGAGCAGACAGACAGATGTGTATAGAAAAAAAGTGATTTGAAGTAACTGTTTTGGGGTGGTGAATTACAATGTCTGCATGTATGTGGTGTGTGTGTGTGTGTGTGCAAGTGAGCATGTGTGTGTTTTTGTTTGCCCCAACTTGCTTAGCATTTATCCTGAATTAATTTTATAATTAGAAAATTAGGTGACAATTATTTTTTAATGAATCTTCTTTTGGAAAGGGGCCCAAGAAGGATGCCACAGGGTTAAATCAAAGCACAAACCAATCCGCTGCTTGCTGAGACTGGCACCAAGGTGTGACGTGCTGCCCGAAGGCAGACAGACGTGTGTGAAAAACCCGAGGAGGACTGGACCGCAGCCACAGGTGAGGAGCGCTGAAGGCTATCCCAAACCCTGTGAGACCCATCTCTTGAGAAGGCTCCTGGCTTTCAAGTCTAAACCCACCCCCCGTTTCCTTTTGTTTCGGTAGTGGCTCCAAGTGCCTGGGGTCTGGGATATACACAGCTCATTGATTCAACGATGGAGACAGATTCCGAGCTGGATCTGAGACGGCTGAAACCTGGGACCCTTTGCTGCAGTGTGTGTACCTGGACAAACGTCTCCTCAGGCCACAAAATACAAAGAAACTCTAAGGGACCAAAAATAACTGTGTGCATGCGCAGTTGGGGCACATTCAGGCCAACAGATGGAAACACACACACATGCCCAAACGAAAAGACACAAATAATATTTCTGAAGAGCCCCCAACAAAAGCCAAGGGTTTGGGAGCAAAAGCAGGGTACTGCCCTGGCCCCGGGCACTCAACACCGGCAAATCGTGTAAGCCACACTCCCTGCCCGACCTTTGGACACGCCCCTACACGCACCTCACATTAGGAACCAGCTTGCCCCTCCTCTGGGAGCGAACAAGGGAAACTCTGACTTGCTTTGGGTGGGGGGGCCGGTTTGCAAAGAGTCCGACATGACTTGGCAACTAAACTACCACCACCACCGGAGCCGGGACTGGGTTCTTTTCCTTTCACCAAAGGGGATCTGAACACAAAGAATCATGTTCGGTTTCTTGGCATTCAAAATGATGGATTATCTGTCATCTTTCAACCCACACAAAGCCAAACAGGCCTGAACTCATCTCTGATATGTGAAGTAGATCTGAGCACAGAGGCATGAATGAAGTGGAGGACCCCGGGCCACAGAGAGGCTGGGAACATGCATACCACTGTGTGTCAGGGACAAGACCTCTAGGGAGTAAACCAAGATGGCCAAGGAGCATTTGCCTAGTGAGGCCCAGGCAGGGGTGTTGGGGGTGGTACCCTGGATTGTCATTGGAAGTTTCGTGCCAGCACCTGGGGAAGTCGGGAAGTCAGGAAGCAGAGATGACTTTGGACACACACCTTAAGCATCCCCCCAGGAGGGGACTCTACAGAGTGGTATCTAGCGAGGCTCTGACCTTGCAAAGAAAATACCCGTGCAGACAGCATCGCACACTCCAACCCCACCACTGTTTATACAGAGAAGATTCCCATATGTTCCGCGTTACCCTCAGCAACGGGAGGCTTTTCATCCATCCCCAAGCCACCCCATCACCATGCAGCAGGTAGGAGCTCGGGTCCCTACAACGGAGACCAGACCGGGACTCAGCGGCTGATGACGGGCAGACCGTATGCTGCGTGAATGCGTGCAACACCTGCTCAGTGCCCCGCACAGATCTTAGACCCTCTGGCGGGCAGTACCCAGTCCCTGGGCTAAATCACAATGGGAGACGCCGGCCAACGCGCCAGGTGTGAAACAAGCCCCGGCTCTTTAGAGTCCTTACGCTCCCACCTAAATCCCCAGCGAGGGCTCCGGGCAAAGGCAGGGCTGCCTGCGTGGCCAGTCTCTACAAAGCGGGAGGAGTCGCCTTATTAAGACGGTCAGTGGACGGTCCCTGTCAATTTCACATCTCCTGTCAAAATCGCCCAGTGAGCAGGCACCTCAGTGTTCGCGCCTCTCGCCAGAACAAATGCAGAGCTGTTGAAGGGAGAAATAACACACCAGCACAATAACAATAGGAGACGCCGCTCACAAGCTGTCCCTGGCCCCCGGAGGGGCTGACATGTTTGACCGAGAATGTGTGTCGCTAACACCGCTTGATGCGTGTTTAAAGGGAAAACGGAGAGTGTGTTTCGGGGAGGTTTAGACACTGAAAACCAAAACGAAGGTCTTGTCAACAAAACCACAAGGACCACGTCCCAGCAGTCCCCTCCTTGCCCTCTGTCACCCCCTACCTCCCGTTTTGATCTTCTCCCCAAGGAACAAGGCTTCCAGGGGGAACGAGACCTTTTGACTCAGAGCTGGCAGGCAGAGGGAGAAACGCTGATCAGAAATGAGAGTGGCACAAAACCACGTTAGCCTTCTGCTCAGAAGAGGTTGTACAGGGCAGAGACAAGGCCGGAGGACAAGGAGAGGACACCAGAGCTACCAAGCGTGGCAGGGTCCCGGTGTGGCTCGGGGCCCCCAGCTGCAAGGGTAGAAACCCCAGGTCTGCCATATTCCAGTCCTGCGAGCTCCAGCAGGCATTTCACTTAGCTGAGCCTCAGTTTCCATCTTTCCAGGGTGGTCTCGAGCAGTAATAGAAATGTTCTGGTAGAAACATTCTATGCAAAGTAACCAACGGAGTGGCTAGCAGCTGCAGCAATAGTAGAAATAATAAGGACAAAATTATTATCACGTGATTATATAAGATAATGAAGGCTTCCCAGGTGGCTCTGTAGTAAAGACTCTGCCTGCTAATGCAGGAGACGTGGGTTCGATCCCTGGGTCAGGGAGAGCCCCTGGAGGAGGAAATGGCAACCCCACCCCAGTATTCTTGCCTGAGAAATCCCATGAAGAGAGGAGCCTGGCAAGCTACAGTCCACAGGGACACAAAGAGGTGGACATGACTTAGCAACTAGACAACAACAACAAATATAATAGCGATAATAATGTAATTATATGTGTTATATGGGGTTATACATTATATAAAAATTATATATTATTTAATATATAATGATATATAATGACGTGTAACATTAATATATATATTTTATAATATTAAATGATGCACAATACTCTATATACTTATATTTCTCTTAGGTATTATTATATAATCAATAATATATTACTGTGTGTCTGTGAATGCTAAGTCATTTCAGTCCTGTCCGACAGTCTATAGACTGTAGCCTGTGACGCTCCTCTGTCCGTGGGATTTGCCAGACAAGAATACTGCAGTGGGTTGCCATGCCCTCCTCCAGGGGATCTTCCTGACCTAGGTATCAAACCCACGTCTCTCACATCTCCTGCACTGGTAGGCAGGTTCTTTACCACTGGTGCCACCTGGGAAGTCCTGTGTCACTATATAATCATATTAAATAGCATAATTTAAAGTCATTATGTAATTACGTGACAATTACATGTAATACGTATTTATACATGTATTATGTCTAACGCATATTGTCAGACACATACACAATCCATAGTATTACTAATTGTATAATTACTTCTATTCTTTACTGAGCCCTTACTGTATACTAAGCACAATTAGAGTGCCTTACAAGTATTAACTCGTGCGACTCTCAACAGCAACTCCGGTGTGGTCCTCATCCAATACAGGAGGATGGTATGCCGTGGTTTGAGGTGCTTTTGATGTGTCCGTTTTACAGATGGAAAAATCATAGAACAGAGTAGTTTTCCCCCAGCAGGCAAAGCTGAGATTCTAGCTCAGCAGTCTGCAGTCTGGCCTGAAAGCTCACGCTCTTAGCTCATCTATATTACACATACATATACATTTATATGGCTTCCCTGGTGGCTCAGATGGTAAAGAATCTGCCTGCTGTGCGGGAGACTCGGGTTCGATCTCTGGGTTGGGAAGATCCCCTGGAGGAGGGAAGAGCAACCCACTCCGATATTCTTGCCTGGAGAATTCCACAAACAGAGGAGACTGGCAGACTACAGTTCACGCAGTCGCAGAGTCGAACACGGCTGAGGGACTAACACACACATGCATTTATATATGTGTGTGTGTGCGCGTGTGTGTATATCTCAAACACTCAATATGGTCTCTCTTACGAGTTTGGTTGTGGTGGTGTTGCAATGCATTTGGAAAGAAACTGGGTGATACATGCACTGAGTCCTTTCCAGGGACCAGGCGCTGGGTTATGAACTTTATACGCTTTAGTTCCTTTCACTACCATCCAACGAGGTGACTGCCGCCCAGAGACGTGACGATCCCTGCCCGAGGTCACACAGGGAGTACGTAATGCCCAAGGTCACACAGCTGAAGGAAGGAGATGAACCAGGTCACCTGCCGCAGATTCCACATCCTGACAACACCCTATCCACCTGCTTTTTCCTCTCCAAACCACAATGCTTCAGTCAGATGCTGTAGGTGAAATGCCTTACACATGGCCTGGTACGTAGTAAATGCCTGAAAACAAGCAGCTGCTGTTGTTTTTATTGTAACTAAATGCGCAAAGCCCAGTAGGCATTTTCTTCCAAGAAAATGACGGAAGTATGAATTTATGACACCGTCTGTTCAGAGGGCAGATCCAGGGCCCCTTTTAAACCCTAACAAAGCCCCTGCCTTGTCAGTCGACACCAGTTCCTGCATCCAGCCGCATGTGGGAAACCCGAGATTGCCTGTGAGGCACACAGTTCACTGGGCTCTGCTCCCTGCCTTCTGATGGAGATGATCTGGGGTTCAGAGTGGACACCTGCATGCTTAATGAACTGGCCCAGGTTCTGATGAGTCGCAGGGCCAGCTGACCCCTGGATGCAAGAAGCCCTCTGAATGACTCAGAGCTGCGTCTTTCCCTGAAGGCTTCTCACAAGTTGCCCGGTGCCAGTCGGCCGTCCTGTGCTCGAACATCCTCTCCGCCACCGGGCACCGACAGATGGGAGCTATTCTTATTATTTAGCATTTATTAAGCGCCCACAGTGTGCCGGGAGCCGCATGGAACAGGGGTGTGGGTGGTCCCCAAGAGTCTGTCCCCAGAAGGCTGTGGCCACATGGAGAGGGGATGGGCTTCTCTCTTCGCCTTCAAAGCCCACCCACCCCCCTCTTTCCACCCAGCCCCAGTTCCAGCCCCAGCTGTTCTACTAGAGCAAATGGACAAAGATTTGGGCCAGGTTTCCACAGGGCTGAAACCTGGCCCTCCTCCTGCTTGGGTGTCCAACATGCAGGGCCCTGCAGGGCTCGTGGACACAAGGCTTTTGTGAGCCCCCCATTTCTTAGATTACAGGAAACAGCCTTCCTTCAGCCTCCAAGACCTTCCCTGAGTTCCAATGGGCAGATTCAAAAAGTTGTTAACTAGGGATGGGAGCGTGCCAGAAGAGCGAGAAACAGTCAAGAGAAGCCTCGGGGCAGAGTCCTGCTTCCTCATCAAGGGATCAGTACAGCAATATCTTACAGTTGTTTTGCAGATACTGAAACCCCCTCCAGGTGGGAGAAGATAATGATTAATGATGATATGCTGCCCACAGGCATGCAGACCCGCCCCCCCCCGACCAGTTAAACCTGAAGGTTGATGATGCTGACTATTACTTACCTCACCACCAACCGTGAGCTGATCACACCCTCTTTTACTATAAGACTTGTCACTGTCTCCCCCGAGCTGAGACACTTGGTTTCTAGAGCATGAGACCACTGTGTCCCCCTTGGCCTGGCAAAGCAATAAAGTCCCCCTTTTCTCCTTCACCCAAAACTCTGTCCTCGAGGCTTAATTCAACACCTGTGTACAGAGAAGCTGAGTGTTTGGCATCAGGTGTCTAGTAGTCCCAGCTCCCCAGGCTAACAACTTAGAAAGTGGGAGGGGATATGTGTCTCATGCCCCCCAAAGCCATGGGCTAAGGCTGTCAACCCTTAGCATGGTGTATCCCTAATTGCACCCCACTCTGTTCAGCTGCACCTAAAACCTGTTCCCTTGGTTCACAGCAGAAGCAGAGAGCTGCACACAGGCCCACCCACCTCCAAACCGAGAGCACCTTCATATGCAAAGGAAACCGCAGCCACCCAGGATAGGATGAAAACCCCATGACAACGGTGATGTTGGCCAACCACGATGGAGTTTGTACCATGAGCAGGTGCTGCTGTGGCTGCTTCACACACATTATCGCATTAAAGCCTCAGGGCTCCCTTGCGAAGTGGGTGTGACTGTCCCTGCCACCAAGCTGAGACAGTGGAAGCTCAGAGAGGTGAAACTCCCAGGACACGGGACCCAGGGCCAGCTCCGGGTCAGCCCTGGGCATAATGTCCTCATGGTTGGACGGCAAGGGCCCCAGGCGTGATCATCTTTGACTTCTTTTATTCCTGATATTGACTCCGGGAGGCAGAAGTCCATGGAATGTTACTCCCACTTTCTGGATGAGGAAGCGGAGGCTCTGAGAGGTCACGCCGCTTTCCCAGAATCACCCAGAGAAGGTCATGGCCAGCCTCAGGTTTCCCTGGTCTAAATTCTACACTCTCAATCCTCTGGTCTAAATCTTTAATTGTGCTGCCTCATGAAACGAGAAGAAATAGCTCTTCGGAGAGTGGTTGGTGAGAACACTGTGAGAACACACGAGACAGCTGCCTCCGCGGTCGCTGAATCTCGCCCCCCTGTCTGAGAGCCAGTGCGGATTAGTTGGGGGACGAAAGGTAACGGCTGAGGGATGCCACCCTCTCCCAGGCTGGCGATGCACCAGACCCACCACGCTTCCTGGAGCCAGATGTAGGGTAGGTAAATCAAGAGAGCATGGTAAATCAACTATATGTCAATAAAATAAATAAATAATTTTAAAAATTAAAAAAAAAAAAAGGCTTTGCAGAAGCCTATTCCACGGACCCATGGAATATTGAGTTCATTGCTTCTGGACAGTACTTAGGGTTCAGTAGTTAATCAAGTGAAGGAGCTGGCTGCTTGAATGCTGGTGGGATGCAAGTGTGATGGACCTATCTTTAGACAGGAGAGAAACATAAATAGGGGCGAGTATCTCCATTCTAAGTCAGCCCGGGAAAGCACTTACCCAAAACAACCTTTCAAAGACAGGGAGGGGGGGTTCCGCTTCACCATCAAAGGCTCAGATCGCGGAACACCAAAGCGGCAAAGCGGAGTGTGAAATCCACAAGTCCCTCCAGCCCCGCCTGCCCCATGCCAATGTATTATAAAAAGCATACTTGCTGATATAGCATGCCTTTAAAATGATCAGAATGACAGATGGCTGCGGCAGGAACACATCCTTTTTATAGGACTGCAATTAATCAGAAGAGATTGACAGTGTCCCTTTAATCTTTTAATTAAAAAAAAAATTTAATTCAACACCTGTGTACAGAGAAGCTGAGTGTTTGGCATCAGGTGTCTAGTAGTCCCAGCTCCCCAGGCTAACAACTTAGAAAGTGGGAGGGGATATGTGTCTCATGCCCCCCAAAGCCATGGGCTAAGGCTGTCAACCCTTAGCATGGTGTATCCCTAATTGCACCCCACTCTGTTCAGCTGCACCTAAAACCTGTTCCCTTGGTTCACAGCAGAAGCAGAGAGCTGCACACAGGCCCACCCACCTCCAAACCGAGAGCACCTTCATATGCAAAGGAAACCGCAGCCACCCAGGATAGGATGAAAACCCCATGACAACGGTGATGTTGGCCAACCACGATGGAGTTTGTACCATGAGCAGGTGCTGCTGTGGCTGCTTCACACACATTATCGCATTAAAGCCTCAGGGCTCCCTTGCGAAGTGGGTGTGACTGTCCCTGCCACCAAGCTGAGACAGTGGAAGCTCAGAGAGGTGAAACTCCCAGGACACGGGACCCAGGGCCAGCTCCGGGTCAGCCCTGGGCATAATGTCCTCATGGTTGGACGGCAAGGGCCCCAGGCGTGATCATCTTTGACTTCTTTTATTCCTGATATTGACTCCGGGAGGCAGAAGTCCATGGAATGTTACTCCCACTTTCTGGATGAGGAAGCGGAGGCTCTGAGAGGTCACGCCGCTTTCCCAGAATCACCCAGAGAAGGTCATGGCCAGCCTCAGGTTTCCCTGGTCTAAATTCTACACTCTCAATCCTCTGGTCTAAATCTTTAATTGTGCTGCCTCATGAAACGAGAAGAAATAGCTCTTCGGAGAGTGGTTGGTGAGAACACTGTGAGAACACACGAGACAGCTGCCTCCGCGGTCGCTGAATCTCGCCCCCCTGTCTGAGAGCCAGTGCGGATTAGTTGGGGGACGAAAGGTAACGGCTGAGGGATGCCACCCTCTCCCAGGCTGGCGATGCACCAGACCCACCACGCTTCCTGGAGCCAGATGTAGGGTAGGTAAATCAAGAGAGCATGGTAAATCAACTATATGTCAATAAAATAAATAAATAATTTTAAAAATTAAAAAAAAAAAAAGGCTTTGCAGAAGCCTATTCCACGGACCCATGGAATATTGAGTTCATTGCTTCTGGACAGTACTTAGGGTTCAGTAGTTAATCAAGTGAAGGAGCTGGCTGCTTGAATGCTGGTGGGATGCAAGTGTGATGGACCTATCTTTAGACAGGAGAGAAACATAAATAGGGGCGAGTATCTCCATTCTAAGTCAGCCCGGGAAAGCACTTACCCAAAACAACCTTTCAAAGACAGGGAGGGGGGGTTCCGCTTCACCATCAAAGGCTCAGATCGCGGAACACCAAAGCGGCAAAGCGGAGTGTGAAATCCACAAGTCCCTCCAGCCCCGCCTGCCCCATGCCAATGTATTATAAAAAGCATACTTGCTGATATAGCATGCCTTTAAAATGATCAGAATGACAGATGGCTGCGGCAGGAACACATCCTTTTTATAGGACTGCAATTAATCAGAAGAGATTGACAGTGTCCCTTTAATCTTTTAATTAAAAAAAAAATGCACCTCTATACAGCTGAAGGGGGAAAGCTGCTGGCATCTCCGAGCGCACTGAGACACCTGGAATGATGTGCAAGGTCCACATGATTTCAAACTTTGTAAAAGGAGGGCTTTAGTTTCCCTTTATTTCTAGATTTATTGACGTTGGTATTGCTAATATAAAAAGAAGGTATGGGTTTGCATGATGTGAGTAACTCCTGTCTTGCCTCAATTATGGTGTTACGTGTTGTCCTCGTCAGGCTATCTGTATGTTCCTAGATTGTGGTGGTGTCACTTGCAAAAGACTGGGGATGTCCCAAACATACTCTGGTGGGAGACACTCCTGTAATTACTTTAGGTGGGAAAATACTGCATAAAGTTGCCATATCTGCCTTTGATTTATCTGATCAGGTATGGAGAAGCAAGATACACTGGGTGATTGTGAGTATCTGGTAACTATGATCACTGGCAAAAAAAAAAAGAAAGGTAACTGGATAAGTAAGATCAGAAACCCACTAATTTCTTCCCTGGTGGGGTATGGGCAAGGTTTGGGGGAGAAAATACATGTTTGGATGCTTGTAATAGCTTGAACAATTGAGACAACTGTAATAACTCTCAAGGAATTGAGAGTTTTGTTTTTCATCTGTTGAGCACCCAAACTGAGCTTCCCTGGTGGCTCAGCGGTAAAGAATCTGGCTGCCAATGTAGGCGGCTTCCATGATAGCTCAGTTGGTAAAGAACCCCGCTGTGATACAGGAGACCCCGGTTCGACTCCTGGGTCAGGAAGATCCACTAAAGCAGGGATAGGCTACCCACTCCAGTATTCTTGGGCTTCCCTTGTGGCTCAGCTGGTAAAGAATCTGCCTGCAATGTGGGAGACCCGGGTTAGATCCTTGGGTTGGGAAGATCCCCTAGGGAAGGTAAAGGCTGCCCACTTGTGGATTCGATCCTTGGGTCTGGAGGATCCCCTGGAGAAGGAAATGGTAACCACTCCAGTATTCTTGCCTGGATTCAGAACCTGGATTCTTGCAACCCCAGGTTCAGAGGTGTAGCAGGAAGGAAAGGAGCTGGGTACAACCTTTGAAAGAATGACATGGCCCAAGGATACAACATAAACCAATTAGAATCAAATGGAACTAAGATGGCAGACAAGACTAGACCTTGATCCTCAATCAGCAAGTGAAATGACCCATCCAGAGGTGCCATGACAGTTCCAAGGCACTGTTAAAAGACCAAGGAGTGGGGGGTAGCTCAATTCCTTGAAATCTCCATCCCTTCCCCAAAATAGTTGGAATAATCCTCCCACTCATTCGCATATGAAATTACCCAGCCTATAAAAACTAACCACACCACATTTCACAGCCACACTCACCCTCTGCGAAGGCCCACACTCTGCCTGTGGAGTGTGTTTCTCTCTGAATCTGAATAAATCCATTTCATACCTCTAACTTTGTCTCTCACTGAATTCTTTCTGGGATGAGACATCAAGAACCTGAGCTTTATTAGGCCCTGAAACCAGGAAATGTGAGTTTTGTCTGGCTTCAAGTCCCAGTCACGTGGGTTCAATTTCCAAACTGGGTTTTGGCTGGGTTCAAATCCCAGTCACACGGGTTCAAGTCTCAGTCCGACGTAGACGGTTTCAGTGGGACCTGGCAGGCAACAGTCCGTGGTACGGCAGAGTCGGACAAGACTTAGACCTGGGTTCGATCCCTAGCTTGGGAAGATCCCCTGGAGAAGGAAATGGCAACCCACTCCAGCACTCTTGCCTGGAAAATCCCATGGAGCCTGGTAGGCTACAGTCCAGGGGGTCGCAAAGAGTAGGACAAGACTGAGTGACTTCACTTTCACTTTCGCAACTCAACAACAAGAATGCCTAAACTGGATAAGTGAGCTCTGACTGCTCCTTCACTCCCTGCTTGGCTGGATCGAACCCCAGCCTCCAGCTTGACTCTGGAATTTTTGCAGCTGGGGAAGAGCCTGGAGTTTTTGGGGATCACTGAAATTCAGCTGGACCCTATGGGGCTTGTGGGCACAAAACCCCCTTTCCCTGAGTTCCAAAGGGCAGGTTCAAACAGTTGCTAACCAGGGAAGAGAGAGGATGCGGAGACCAGGGAGGAACAGTCAAGAAACAATGGTGCAGTCTTGGGGGCGGGTCCAAGTTCCCCCTCAAGGGATACACATAACAATATCTTTGACCTGTTTTGCAGATACCGAAACTCCCACCAAATGGAAAGATGTTAATGTCTGATAAACCACTCTTCATTCTAGAGAGAAGGTCACTGTTAGGCCAGAAAATCTCTGGATTGAAGGAATGCAGCCTCTTCAGGCACTCTGATCCTCATCCGCAACACCATCCATGGACTAGAAGACTCCACACAGGGGTCCCTGTCCTCCCCTCTCCACATACACACCTCCAGGTCTGGACACACTGCCTTGAGGGCATTAGCCGGCTGTGGCCCTCTTTGCCTGGCAAACAATAAAGCTATTCTTTTCTACTTCACCCAAAACTCTGCAAAAGTCGCTCAGTCATTTCCAACTCTTCGTAATCCCAGGGACTATAGAGTTCACGGAATTCTCCAAGCCAGAATACTGGAGCGGGTAGCCTTTCCCTTCTTCACGGGATCTTCCCACCCAGGGATGGAACCCAGGTCTCCCGCATTGCAGGCGGATTCTTTACCAGCTAAGCTACAAGGGAAGCCCAAGAATACTAGCGTGAGTAAGTAGCCTATCCCTTCTCCAGCGGATCTTCCTGATCCAGGAATAGAATCAGGGTCTCCTGCATTACAGGCAGATTCTTTACCAGCTGAGCTACCCACTCTGTCTGAGAGTTAATTCAGGGTTAGTGTACAGAGGCCAGAATTTACTTTACCATCTTTGCCACCAGTTGGATGTGGTGCATTTGTGAATGAAGATCAAGTTCAGATAACTACTGTGGAGTCATGGGGTGACTTGACTTGAGTCACTGCAGCCTCTGAATTCAACTGTGCCTGAAGGTGGAGGTTTTCTGCCTCCCCTCTAAACAATTATGAATTTGATTTTGTCACTGAAAGATAAAAGAGTTCTGAGTAAATGCCTATCCTCTTTCAGAATAACACAGGATAAGCATTAAGGTGGTGGTTTAGTCACTAAGTTGCGTCCAACTCTTGCAACCCCATGGACTGTAGTCCGCCAGGCTCTTTACCAATTGAGAATAAATATTATATATACATATAAATGAGCTTCCCAGGTGGCACTAGGGGTAAAGTCTCTTCCTGCCAATGCAGGAGACACAGGTTTAATCCCTGGAGAAGGAAGATCCCCTGGAGAAGGAAATGGCAAGAGACTCAAGTATTCTTGCCTGGAAAATTCCATGGACAGAGAAGCCTGGTGGGGTACAGTCCGTGGGGAACATTCCATGGGGTTGCAGGAGTTGGACATGACTGAGTGACTAAGCACATAGATATAAATGCCACCTTCCCATATATTAGGATATAAATTTTAGGTTGAAAAGACTCTTGTGTGTTTCCTATTCTGCCTCATCACCTACAACCACGTCTCACTCCACTTCTCACAGCCTGGCATACAGTAGGTGCTCAATAAGTAACTGCTGAACAAAGAGATGAATCCCATGCAAACTCACAACCACTCTTCAAGATAGGTGTTCCTGTTTCCATTTTGTAGCTGAGAAAACAGCCTTGGAGAGGTTAATTGACAAGCTCAAGGCCATATGCTTAGTAAATGCCAGGGCCAATATATCAACACGGACCTGTTTGACTCCAAATTCTCTTTGCCACCTCCCTGACTCTTTAATTTAGTCTGCTATTGACACGGCCTCTTTGGCAGTACAGAAAAGTCCCTCGGTGACTAAGATGGAGCAGCCACAAAGTAAATGACGCCACCAACACTCACATTATGCAGGTGTGCCTTCTGCTTTCTTTCCCAATCAGCAGATAGTCCAAACATGTAAATAACATTGCAGGGCAGCAACATCAAGATCTGAAAATGGCTCCTCCAGCCGCTGAGCAAGACAAGTTTATTCCCTTCAGGTTTACACCAGCACCTTGCACGTTCCTCATACATTTCTCTACCTTTCTGCAGGGGCCGTTTACTTTTGGTCCACTGCGAAAACCAGAAGTTTGATCATTCTTGGCGTCACTGTGAGGGGACCCACTGACCAAAATCACCCACTCTGACTAGGCCTGAGAGTAACCACTTGCATGAGTTACCTTGCAACAGGAAGTCCTGGTAAGGAACTTAGAACTAACACGCTACTACCAATCGAAAGAATTCAGCAAAGGTCAAAAGGAGAGAGGAGACTCCATATGTCCTACCAACCTCCCAGAATCCTCCTCGCTGGAATCCATCTTGGCTAAGTGATGCATGTACCAGCAGGAAGGGCCCTGAGTCACAATGACTGACCAGGAAATCCAGAGACCAACCCATCGCCGTAAAACCCGAGAACGCGAGCCGCGTGGCAGAGCAGTTCTCCTGCGTCTCCGTCTCCTGAAGCTCTCCACTTGGGCACCCCTTCCCCGCAAAGTCTCTGGGTTTGTCAGCAAGCATGTCTCCTGGGATGTTCATTTTCAAGTGTTAGACAAGAGGGTCCTGGGGGAGGGGGGGTGTTCCTCCTTCCTGTGACCTCACTCACACAGGTGTATACAGATCTCGCATTAGATAACATCACCCAATTCAATGATGCTGATTTCTGCCTCAAAATCCAGATTGGAGGGGTTTGCCTCTACTACTGCTATCCACGTCAGGGAGGAGTTCCTCATTTCTCTGCTGCCATCTAATTCTGTGGGGTGCAGGTTGGAGAACACAGCCTTCAGGGAGCTTACTGCTTCAGAGAGAAAGGATAGCAAATAGTTGTATACAGATCTCGCATTAGATAACATCACCCAATTCAATGATGCTGATTTCTGCCTCAAAATCCAGATTGGAGGGGTTTGCCTCTACTACTGCTATCCACGTCAGGGAGGAGTTCCTCATTTCTCTGCTGCCATCTAATTCTGTGGGGTGCAGGTTGGAGAACACAGCCTTCAGGGAGCTTACTGCTTCAGAGAGAAAGGATAGCAAATAGCGATTGGGACTCAAAATCTAGGGACTTCAACAGTCACCTGCCGGATTCAGAGAAGGGCATTAGAGAGCCCATTCCTGTGTGAGCACAGAGAGATTCAGAGCTCAGAAGCTCCACTTCTGAGATTCCTCCCAGCTCCTCTGGAACCCTGTCTTTTGAGACCTACATTTACACAATGGCAAGACACACAGTGCCAATGGGTTGGGGAAGATACTGAAGCTCTGTCTTGATATGTCAACCCAAGCATCATGAGCTCACCCATGTTCTCTGCTCTGATAGGAAGGGCTTTCTCTGCTTGCCCAGAGAATGTCTGATGATGCTCTACAACTCGACTTGAATGCCACCATTCCCCTTTGAGTGCATGCATGCTACGTCGATTCAATTGTGTTTGACTCTTTGCAACCCGATGGACTGCAGCCCACCAGGCTCCTCTATACGTGGGATTCTCTAGGCAAGAATACTGGAGTGGGCTGCCAGGCCCTCTTGTAGGGGAGCTTCCTGACCCAGGGATTGAACCTGCATCTCTTGTGTTTCCTGCATTGGTAGGCAGGTTCTTTACCACCAGAACCACCTGGGAAGCATTCGTTCCCCTCTGAATGACCCTCTTTCCTACTTCAAGAGGCATCCACCGTCTCCCTCTCCTTTATCTCCATATGCACCTCGACAGTGGATCTGTGACAAAGAACAAAGGTTCCAGTCTACCAGACGTGGTCCACATCTCAGCTCTGGCACAATCCTTGTGACAATCCTTGTGACCTTGGGCAAGTGACCTTTCTCTAAATGTCAGTTTCAGGTCCTCCATATGCAGAAAAGGCACTGTAATACATGACCGTGATTTCTCATCCAAGACCCCTGGGGTCACCTCTATCTTGAAATTCAGATTTGGGAAGATTTTTTTTTTTTTCCAGAAAGGGAATCCATCAGAAACAGATTATGTAACTTTCTCAGCAGGGCCTGGGACAACACTCTAAAATCAAACACAGAAAAATTCCTGTAGCAAAATATATGAATATTCACACTGAGTGGGATAAAGACAGTCTATAAATAGCAACACATCATTTCAGGTCAAGTTTTCTTCCGAAAGGCATTTTAGTGCCAACATTCCCCCCTACCCCCAAAAAAAAGCTGATTTTCAGAGCTTTGGGAGATTTACATACAGATAATGGTAGGACAAATAGAACCCAACTTTCTGGTTACCGTAACCACCATTTTCCACAGGTTTGCTCTCCTAGGTTTACCTGAGGTCAACCACAGCTTTAAAATATTAAATGGAAAATTCCAGAAGTAAACAATTCATACATTTTAAACTGTATGTTGTTCTGGGTGGTCCAGTCCCATTCTGTCCTGTCCAGGATATGGACCATCCCTGTGTTCAGAAGATCTCACACAGTTAGTTGCTTAGTAACTATCTCAGTTATCAGATTGACTACCGAGTTACTACAATGCTCGGGGGCAACTGATCCTGATTTTCCTGAATACCAGCCCCAAAGGACAAGAATTAGTGATGCTGGCAGTTCTGATGGACAAAGAGAAGCCATCAAGTGCTTCCTTGAAATGAAAAGGAAAACATTCTCAACCTAATAAGGAAGGCAACAAAACCATATGCTAAAACTGCTAAGATCTATGTTAAGAACAAATCTTCTCTGTGACACTTCAAGGAAAGAAAAAAAAAAAAGTGTGTGCTTTGTATAGTAAGATACCCAGGGGCACATTCACAACTTTTTATTGCAGTAAACTGTTATAATAGTTCTATTTTATTATTAATTATTAGTAGTCTCTGACTGTGTCTAATTTACAGATTAAACTTGACCACATGTATGTACCCACTCCAGTATTTTTGCCTGGAAAATTCCATGGACAGAGGAGCCTGGTAGGCTACAGTCAAGAGGGCTGCAGAGAGTCAGACATGACTGAGTAACTAACATACACACACACACACACGTATGTATGTACAGGGGAAAGCACAATCGATCTTGGGTCCAGTACTATCTAAAGCATCCACTGGGGGTCTAGGCCATATCCCTGGGAAATGGAGCATTTCCTGCCCTGCTAGTAAACAAGGACGTCACAGTCATCAGTGGCTGGTGACCCTGGGGGAAGGAGAAGAACGCCTGTGATCTAGCAGCCAGCAGACTGCAGCCACTCCCCACGGTGAGCCCTGAGGAAGCTCAGGATGCGAAAACACAGGACCGTGCCCTGATGGCTGAAATGCATACTAAAGGAATGATTTCAGTGAGCCTGGACTCTTGCATCATCCTATAATAGAAAAGTGCTAAATTCCTTAACTGGGGATATCTGCTTTTCTTTCAATAAGAATAATCTCTCTGATGCTCAGACTACCTGCTCTTTGTTACAAAACTTCTATATAACCAGGCTCACCCTCTCACCTCCTCGGAGCAGTTCGCTCAGGCTTACTTGAGAGGCCTAGGCTTGAAGTCCTAAAACGTAGTACTGAATAAAACATAGCTCTCAACTTTTAGGTTGCTGAATACTTTTTAAAGTCAACATCCTCCACAGATAAGGCGGGGGGGACAACTGCATTGTTAGGATAAATTGAGATAAAATATGTAAGTATTTAGCACCATGCCTGGTACATGCATGCATACTAGTTGCTTCAGTCAAGTCCAACTCTTTGTGATCCCACTGACCGTAGCCAGCCAAGCTCCTCTGTCCATGGGATTCTCCAGGCAGGAATACTGGAGTGGGTTGCCAGGCCCTCATCCAGGGGATCTTCCTGATCCAGGGATCAAACCCGAGTCTCCTATGTCTCCTGCACTGGCAGGTGGGTTCTTTACCAATCACTGGTGCCACCTGGGAAGCCCTGCCTGGTACAGAGCAAGTATGAAATATTTACCACCTATCGTGCCTTCCTGTTTTTACTGTCGTATGGATTCTATATTTATCTAAGGTTCTCTTCCACTAGGGTGTGAACCTAACAGTCAGTTGCTGTACTACTGGCTGCTTCCTGTACTTGCTGTTTTCCAGGTACATGTAACAGTGCCTGATATGGAATATGTGGGTAGCAACTGAATGACTAAAGTGAAAAAATGCATGGTGAGGTGGATGTGGCCATGTCTACACCATCCTCTGTCTAGGAAAACAGTCTCCAGACCTGATCTGCAATATCCGGAGGAGATGAGATTGGAACTGTCTTGGTGTGGAGAATAATCCAGCAGTGATGGTCAAGGGCTATATCTGGCAGATAAATATCCAGAGTGAGGGGCTCAAGTCTGAATTTGAACCCAGAGCCGAGGTCTCATGAGACCCAAACACCACCCAGACTGATCAGTTACAAAGCTGTGGTTTAGATGATATCATCTGATGCTGTGTGGCCAGCCATTGGTCCACGGCTCGGGTAAGTTCTCCTGGTAGCTTCTTCGACTCAAGACTGACGAACAATTTACTTGTCAAATCCGCTGTTCTCAGGTCAGATAACTCATTGATCATTCAAGGTCTTGTTGGAAATTGAGACATGAATAAAGGAGTTCAATGGGAAGAGTTCAATGTTCGTTCTTCTTAACCACATACCAGCAGTCTGCTCTATGCCAAGGGGAATGGAACAGTGTTTATACACTGTTAATATTTGATACTTGATAGTTATTTCTCCTGTTCTGCTTCTTACTATGCATGAAAACTGTCCAAACTGCTTTAGCCCAATCCTCCACGGTCACTCTGGAATACTTTACATGGCTGGAAGGAAAAACTATTCACCTTGCTATCTATTCAACAAGTTCAGACATCAAAAGATGGGTTCAGGATATTCAATATCAGGTAAAGCATCTAGCTTTCTTCGGGGATGGCCCATGAGGTCAGCAGTCACTACTGAATCTACTCCTGGGACAAAAGATACTATTGAGTCACGTCCTCGGAATTATTAGGAAACATCTTTGCTCACTGCCTTTGCAGGATAAGGTGATGCTCTCTTAAAAGCCTCTTATGATGTCTGATCAATTATTGTTTGTTTTCTTGGACTGAGCAGACAAAAACAGAGCAATAGGGGGAAAAATGGAACTTGATAGGGTTATGAAAAGGAAATTCTTAGGCCGCAGAATCACTGGTTCTTCACGTTGGAAAGACTGTGAGAGGAATCCTAAATTCTGACAAGACAACCCAGCCAAGTGGCCCCTACAGCTGTTTCATACCTCCAGTCCCAGGGAACTTACTACTGCGGAAGGAACACACTCTATTTGGGATCATGGAACTGTCTCACTGATCACATTATGAGGACGTGGGTGGCACCTTAATTCCCTCTAGGAAAGCCCTGGCATCTTTTTTTAAACTTCTATTTTGTACTGTGGTAGAGCAGATTAACAATGCTGTGACAGTTTCAGGTGGACAGCAAAGGGACTCAGCCATACATACACATGTATCCATTCCCCCGCAAAGCCCCTTCTCATCCAGGCTGCCACATAACACTGAGCAGAGTTCCCTGTGCTATACAGTAGGTCCTTATCGGTTATCCATTTTAAATACAGCAGTGTGTACATATCCATCCCAAACTTCCTAACTCTCCCTCCCTGCTGGCAACCATAAGTTCGTTCTCTAAGTTTGTGAGTTTGGGAAAGTATGGGTTGGGAAGATCCCCTGGAGGCGGGCATGGCAACCCACTCCAGTATTCTTGCCTGGAGGGCCCCCATGGACAGACGAGCGTGGTGAGCTGCAGTCCATGGGGTCGCAGAGTTGGACATGACTGAGCGACAAATCACCCACACACACATTTGCATCTTGAAGAGTCTGGGAAGAAACCCACGTGATCAACGAATTGGTCAGCAAGCTGATAGAGTCTGTGGGGACACAGGGCACCTAGTATCACCTGAAGCATCAGCTGAGAGGCGAGTGCGTGGGTGTGTGTCTTAGTTTTTTCTCTCTTTGAGTTGCCTTTCCTTCCCTTGCAAATGTTACTGCAGTGGAGTGTCTGAGTTGCTTGATGCCGCTGGATAAATAACACAGGCTGTTTCAGAAAACTGGAAAGAAGGCCAGTCTCTCCCCACCCAGAGCGTTTCCGTGTGATCCACAGCGGGTGGGAGAGGAAGAAGATGAAGGCTGTCACAGCATCTGGGCTAAGACTCCCTGCCGCACCACTCCCTGACTTCTGGGTAACTAGTTACCGGAGGTGTCACTTGGGAAAACAAAGCATGATCCCAGCAACGATCTGCAAGTAAAATCTCGTTTCTTCCCCCAAGAAACTGAATCCATTTCTCAAAGGCTCTGCACAGGAGGAAGGAATAGGAACGGGGCCTCCCCAATTTCTCAGCTCGCCTGGATGTCTTCTCATCTATCACCCGGGTAATACGTCCAGAGTGGCATTTTGTAATGACAGCAGCATTCCAGCGGATCGATAGTTATTTAATTCCCAACAAGCTCTCGAGTCCATTAAGCCTGATTACATTCACCCATTTCAGTGGGTGCTGTTATTTTTCCTACACCGGCACTTAATCTATAACAGGAACTTATGAGAACTTTCAAAAGCAATTTCAGCATCAATCAGCATAGAGTGAAGGGCACGATTTGCTTGTAATTATTTATCGGATGGGGCGGTCCAGGGTCTGACAAAACTCCAACCGCTAACCTTCACCCCGAATGTCCAACGGAAGTAAAAGGTTTTCTGATGTGTCACCGAGCCTGACTTCAGACCCCAGTGCCTCACTGGCCTGCGTACGCCTGGAAGGATGGAACTGTTTCCACGTTGTGGAGGACCACTCTCTAGGTAGTCCATTATTTCTCATGCATAATATAGAAGCCTCCCAAATGATCAGGGACCATAAATCTGGCATGATAAGATGTTCCGCTATGTTTTGGACTCGCCCCTAATGGCTCAAATTGCCAAGAGTCTTACAGTTTACAAGAGGTAACAACAATATTCAGCGAAGGAGAGGTTTGCCCAGAACCCTCCTCAGAAATTTGAATTAATGAGCTAGTGTTGCATAATTTTGAAAGATCATGGAGGGAGGAGCACAGAACTGAAGGTAAAAAGGGAGGTACTAACTACATGTAGCTTTTCTTTCTTGTAGAAGGAGATACAGAACGTATAACAAAAAGATGACTACTCTCAAACAAACCACATAAGAAGACATCCGGGTTTTCTCTGACGTTCAGCCTCTGTCATTAGTCAGTTTTCCACAGAGAAATTCAGACACATACCCAGAAGCCAACATTTGCTTAAAAAGCCACACTTACAATAAAAAAAAAAAAAAGGCCCCAAATATCTTATTTGATGATTCTCCCAACACAGAATGAAAAGCCTTAAAAGTGAAACCAACTTGTGTTTCAGTCTCTCGTTTCTTGCCATCATTCAGATGTAAACAGCTAGTAAGGGATTCCTAGTATCATCTCTGAACTTCATAAATTCACCATCAACAGAGCATTCCTTTTGCCTCCCTGCCACTGGTCAATTTCAGGTTTGGGAAGGCAGGGGTACCCTCCATGAAAACAGACAAGCCCCGGGAAGCGGAACCTAAGGATTCATGCGTAATTCATGCTCCTTCTGTTTCCTGGGTGAAAGCTCTTAACCAAGTCACCTCATGACCAGTTAGTCTGTCTCGGGTTCTGCTGTGGGAGACTGAGTCCCTCCAAGAGCCGAGAAGGAGAACAAATCCTTTGCCCCGTGGTCAACCTCCCGAAGCAAAGGCATGAATGTTAAACAGCAGCCCGATCAATACAAGCAAATATAGCTCAACTACACCATTTATTCAACCATGAGAGATGTCAATAGCCAGATTAGGGTGATCCATCTTTTTGATTTCCTACTGTCTTCCCTCAGACTACACGAGGGCTTTTTCCTGTATTAAAAGTGTTTGCTTTCTCAACCATAAAAATTCCAATTATTACTCTGCGCGCTCTGGAGTTAAGTTGCTGGCTGGCAGTGGCCTTGAATTACCTGGATCAGTCCTGGGAAGTAGGGGGCGGCTGGAACGATCATAGGTACGCCATAGGGATGTAAGAGGACTCCTTGAGAAGGCAACATGCTTTACAGGCAGGTGGGATCCCCTCGGAAGCTCAACGCATCAATGGAGAGTTGGGGGGAAAAAAAAGAAAGAAAAAAAAAATCTATAGACCCAACTTCTTCCGAACCACAGAGCTGAGAGCCAGATCGCCGCTGTCAGGAGCGCAGAGCTCATCAACACTCAGAGGGGAGAGAAAGAAAATCCAGCATCAGCAACTCTTAATGTGAAAGTTTTCTTCGCAGACGAGGGAGAGACACAGCAGCTGCAGGGTTGAAGCTACCAAAATGGAAGGTTCTATTTTGGGAACGGCTTGCCTAACATGACTAACCAAATACTCTTCATTAATTTAGTTCTCAGAGAGAGTGAGAGAGACCCAGAGACGGCGAGCAAGGTGGTCAGGCTGGCAGACTTGGGCTCCTTCTGAAGGAATTTGGGCAAAAAGAAAAGAAAAGAAAAAACTAGAGTCTGTGTGGGATGGTTAGAGAGGAAAGCTGAGAAATGTCAATTGATATGATTATCAGCTGCCACTTAAAAGCTCAGTAGAGGAACGCAGACAGCCTCTGGTTCTGATCACAGAGAAACGAAGAAGATGCTATCTTGTTATCCTGTGTCTCTCTCTCTCTCTCTCCCCCTGGTTTTAGTTTTAAAAGGGCAACTTGTGCCCAAAATATAATCATACCACCAACGAGTATCTGCAGCGTGTGCTATGGCACACAGAACTATAGCTAAATTATTTACACATGTTTTGTAATTTCATTCTCAAAAGTCTCGCAAGTAGCTACTATTACTAGTTTCTGGTCCACATGAGAAATGAGGTTCATGCTAGTTGAACTGCACGCTCACAGCCCTCCACACAGAGGGGCAGTGCCAGGCTCCTAATTCCTAATTGGCCACTGTATCCATTACAGTATCTGGTTCTGTAATATAATTTCATATGCCTTAAAAATGAAATTTTAACGTTCTTTGAGCTTTCAGTTGTTATATTTTAATATGCAATCTATTAATAAGATGACTCCCTGCTCCGAGAGTTTAAAGGCATACCTAATGTACACCAAAACCACAGATGAGAAATACATTCCAGTATTCCAGATCTTTCTGATGTTCGAAAACATGCAAGTGATGGTCCAGCATGCGTTACGTGGTCACAGATACACTCAGATGGGATTGCAGGAAGTGGAATTATACTGACTTGGGTGTCCCAACTTGGCAGCTGTGTGATGTTGAACACGCTGCTCAGCGTCTCTGAACCTTCATTTCATTTGGAAAACTGAGATAATAACAGACCCTACCTCATAGGGTTGTGTGACGAGAAAAGCGCTCGGCATCCTCTCATGATGTGTACAAGACATGTATTTGGCATTCTTATCCTATTTCCTGTTCCTCTACGGACGCCTGGTATAGACACGCCTTTGACTTCAGGTGGAAGGCAAAGACAGCCTTCAGATTGTCACTCTTCTAATATGTATCCCAGGAAAGCACCTGCTAGTGCGGAGAATTTCCCAATTTTGAGAGCACAGACTGAGTCCACTCAAGCCATGCTAAAGGCCCTGGGGATCATTGAAAATCACCTTCAAGCCCAACATCTGCTTGCCACCTCCCACCTCGAACTCGAAACCTGACACTGGATATAGATTTTTGTTGAAACTTGGAGAGCATTAGACACAGCAAAATGTATTCAACTATTGGCTTTTTCTAAATCCAAATGTCAATGCCTCCACTTTTAGATCGCCAAGGTGTTTTTACACTACACTAATTTTAGCTGCTTGATTTAGTTGCATAATTACATTTCTAGATAACGACAGTGGACAGCGTTTGGCAGAGAATGCAATGATTTAAGGCTGAATTGGGGCCATCTTGACAAGGTTTCTCTATAATTGATTCTCATGTATCCAAGTGGCCACCTTGTTACAATTCAGAAAGCTCCAGGAACAGCTGCGAGTTGACCCTCTCTTACTTAACAGCCTGATACTGTTTCTAACTTTAGCTTTTGACGCTGACTTTCAACACTGCTCTTCTGAGAAGTTACCAGTGAGAACAGAAGCTTTACCATGAGACCGCTTCCTGGGGGCGGGGAGAGCTCTTTCTGACTTTGGAAAGCCCTGGGGTCAGATTGTGTTATGTCTTTGGTGGAAAAATCACTGGACCAGGAGGCAGGAATTCAGGAAGGCCAGAAATGTATACATTTAGACTTTGTTTCCCGAATCTCCTTTGGAAGTGGCAATACTCACTTCCTCTGCACCAAGAGGGTTCTGATGAGCAAAATTGTGCAAGTGTTTTGGAAACTTGTTCAGTTGCTAAGTTGTGTCTGATTCTTTGCAACCCCGTGGACTGCAGCACAGCTAGGCTTCCCTGTCCTTCACCATTTCCAGGAGTTTGCTCAAATTCGTGTCCATTGAGCCAGTGATGCTCAATGAAATACAGCATGGAATGGAATGGAAACTGTAGAGTTACGTAAATATAAGAGTCTTCTATATATTACTATGTGTGTTGTTTTTCTAAAGAACTTGATGATATATTTCAGAAACAGGTAGATCTTGAAGACATCTTGATTGAATTCCAGACCCCCACGATTAAGAGAACATGGCAATAAAGCAAGCTGCACATGCTTCTGCTGTCCCAGTGCATATAAAAGATATGGTTACACTATACTACAGTCTATTAAGTGTGTGATAGCCTTATGTCTAAAAGAAGTATATACCTTAATTAAAACAATACTTTCTTGTTAAAACAGGCTAAAGTGAAAGTGAAGTCGCTCGGTCGTGTCCGACTCTTTGCGACCCCGTGGACTGTAGCCCACCAGGTTCCTCCATCCGTGGGATTCTCCAGGCAAGAATACTGGAGAGGGTTGCCATTTCCTTCTCCAGGGGAATCTTCCCGACCCAGGGATCGAACCCAGGTCTCCTGCATTGCAGGCAGACACTTTAACCTCTGAGCCCCCAGGGAAGCTCCCCACCATCTGAATCCTCAGCGAGCTGTAATCGTAATCTTGAAAATCAGTTATCACAGACACGGACAAATAGAAAACAATGAAAAAGTCTGAAACAGTGAGAGTTACCAAAACATGACAGAGATGTGAGGTGAGCCAATGCTGTTGGAAGAATGGTGTCCGCCGACTTGCTTGACTTAGGGTTGTCATAAACGTTCAGTCTGTTAAATAACAACAAACACAGCCTCTGGGAAGCACAATAAAATGAGGCGTTGCCTATACAACCAGAACGTATAGATATATACGTTTCCTTTGCAAAAAGTGCTTTCTCTTTTCTTTGTAAGAACTCCAAGCCACAAAAGCTTTTCCGCTCCTGAGCATTTAGTATGCCTTTCCCTCTCTCTGAAAATAAAGGCCTGTTGTCTTGTGACCCTTTTTCACTTTGGCTGCGAGGTCAGAGCCCAATAAGAGGTTCAACTCTGTCCATTCCTTTGACCTGTACTACGGGCATATCTCTGTTTTCATCTTCCTGTTCTCGCCACCTCCAGTCCTGTTACTCACATCTCCTCTGATTCTGATTTTATATTTAGATACAACTGTCATCTATGATTGTAGTAGTTATATTTGTGAAGTGGTGTGAATTGAATGTTTCCTTTTTCAAAACCCATCCACCCAACTTTATGAAATAATACAACACGGAAATAAATAATGATCACCAACCGAAACCTCTTGTTTTCTAACGTGTTCTGTTTTCCCAAACGGGAAGCATCCAATATGACTGGACTATAGCTCTTTGCTGGTAGGTCCATTTCTTCAGCTAAAAGGTGGGCTTCCCTGGTGGCTCAGATGATAAAGAATCTGCCTGCAATGCAGGAGACCTGGGTTCGATCCCTGGGNACCTCTTGTTTTCTAACGTGTTCTGTTTTCCCAAACGGGAAGCATCCAATATGACTGGACTATAGCTCTTTGCTGGTAGGTCCATTTCTTCAGCTAAAAGGTGGGCTTCCCTGGTGGCTCAGATGATAAAGAATCTGCCTGCAATGCAGGAGACCTGGGTTCGATCCCTGGGTTGGGAAGATCTTTCGAAGGGAATGTCTACTCACGCCAGTATTCTTGCCAGGAAAAGCTCCATGGACAGAGAAGCAGGCAATAATACATTCTGTGTATCTTCACTTTCCACTGGCTCAGAGTAAACAGGTAGCTACAATGTCTAGTACTGGTGCCTTAAGCTCATAGTATCTTGCAGGAATTTAAAGAGAGAGAGAAAGAAAAAGAAAAAAGGATGAGGCAAAGGACAAGAGATAAGAGTCCTGGCAGTGGGTAGCAAACATGGGGATGAATGGTAGACTGAATTAAAACCGAGAGCCATGTACCATTAGCACCCTGGCGGTCGCAAGCAGCGGAGGGCAAACTTTTTTTCTGAAAATGGGCAGGTGACAAATATTTTAGATGTCGTGAACCTTCAACTCTCTGTGTTACAACTACTCAAAACTGCCATTTCCATATGAAAATGATTACAGTACGTAAGTGGATTCTAAAATTTGAATTTCCTGTCATTTTCACCTGTCACAAAATATTCTTTTTAGTTTTTCTCAACCATTTAAAATATAAACCAATCTGAGCTTAAGGGTCATACAAAAACAGTCAAAGCCAGGTTTGGCTCACAGGCCATGGTTTTTCTCATCTTTATCCAAATCCCTTCTTTTTTTATTTTTTATTTTTTAAGTTAGGGTATAATACTCATTGGAAGTACTGATGCTGAAGCTCCAATACTTTGGCCACCTGATGCAAAGGGCCGACTCATTGGAAAAGACCATGATGCTGGGAAAGATCAAAGGCAAAAAGAGAAGGGGACGACAGAGGGTGAGATGGCTGGATAGCATCTCTGGCTCAATGGACATGAGTTTGAGCAAACTCTGGGAGATAGCGAAGGACAGGAAAGATTAGCATGTGCAGTCCACGGGGTCACAGAGTGAAGTCGGACATGACTTAGCGACTGAAGAGCAAAAATAGCTGTTTACAATCTTGTGTTCATTTCTGCTGTGCAACAAGACACTCGCTTCATGGTTACTGACCTCTCTTATCCTTTCCTGGATTCAAGTGCTTCTTCTTTTTTTTTTTTTAATAGTTTTTCTATTTATTTTTTATTTTTTTTAGAGCTTCCATTTTACTTTATTTTACTTTACAGTACTCTATTGGTTTTGGCATACATTGACATGAATCTGCCACGGGTGTACATGAAATCCCAAACATGAACCCCCCTCCCACCTCCCACCCCACATCATCCCTCCGGATCATCCCCATGCACCAGCCCCAAGCATCCTGCATCCTGCATTGAACATAGACTGGCGATTCGTTTCTTACATGATAGTATACATATTTCAATGCTGTTCTCCCAAATCATCCCACCCTCTCCCTCTCCCTCTCCCTCTCCCTCTCCCTATTTATTTTATTTAGTTGACTGCACCAGGTCTTAGCTGTGATACATGAACTCTAGTTGCCTGCTGACCAGGGAATGAACCTGGGCCCCTGCCTGGGGGGCAAGGAGTCTTAGCCACTGGACAGTGAGGGAACCCCCAGATGGTTCTTCCTATGCTGTCACATAGGACAACTCTTTCCCAGGATCCTGAGAGCCAACATGAGGGTGACCAGCCAGCACCAACCCTTCCGAGCAGCAGCTACCCCAAGTTTCAACACTCATGTAAGAGAAGGAAAAAGGACAGAAAGCACAAGGATTGGCTGGAGGATGGGATCGGGGAGCACTCAGCAAAGACGGATGCCTGACTTACAGTTGCTATTGGCCAACAGAGCCTACTGCTGCCTCGTGGACCAAATTCAGTTTATAGGTGACGATGATGATGAACGTGCTAACGGGGATGACGACAACAACAGCGATGACGTTTTGATGTCACAGCACGAAAAGGAGCGGGCATGTTTAAACAGAAGTACCATTTATACATTGCAGATCTGCAAGATCTCTTGAGAGCCTGGAAGATCTAGAGCCTTTGGCACACACTTCCTTGGCTCAACAATCCTGACGTCTGGGAGGGAGCCACCTCCCCTCCCCCCCAGCCCCACACACCCCCTGATCAGGAGCTCTTGAGACCATCCCCATCATCCTTTACCTGCTTCCTGAAAAATGACCATCAGAACAGGACAAAACAGAATGCACAGGGAATGGAGTGTTTCTCTGACAATAATCATACTCTTTATCTTGCAAGTATTGACAGTCGTTATCTCCCGAGGAAGATCTATGCAGATTAATGACCCACGCCTCCCCATTCCCAGGTGGCGCTAGTGGTAAAGAACCCGCCTGATGATGCAGGAGACTTAAAAGACTCTAGTCCGATCCCTGGGTTGGGAAGATCCCCTGGAGGAGGGCATGGCAACCCACTCCAGTATTCTTGCCTGGAGAATCCCAAGGACAGAGGAGCCCATGGGGCCACGAAGTGGTGGACATAACTGAAGCCGCTTAGCACACACCCCATTTCCAGGCCAAGTTGGGTGACAGAATTTTGTACCGTTTTTCAAGGTCGTTTGCCATATCCCTCAGCTTTCCTTTCCCAGCTGCATCCTCTAATACACACTGTCCTTCCTTGTACCAATCACTTCTCTGCAAACCACACTGAGCTGCCTTTGCCAAACACCTTCATGAATCCACCACTCCTTACAAATTTGCCTGCTATGCAGAACTACCCACTTTCCCTCCCTTCTTCCCTTCCTTTCTCCCTGTCTCCCTTCCTTCTTCGTAATTTAACATTACTGGCCTTAGTCAAAGGCACATTTTCTGCAAAACCTTTCGCATCACCCCAGGCAGAACTAACTGTACCATCACCCGTGTGCTAAAATCATGTTATATTGTATAATAATGATTCTTTTACGTGTGATGATTTCTTCAAGTAGGTAGACTGGCTCACATAAGGAAGCATGTTATTCATTCTTATTCATGCCACGCTAAGTCCTTTCAGTTACGTCTGATTCTTTGTGACTCCATGGCCTATAGCCCACCACGCTCCTCTGCCCATGAGACTCTCCAGGCAAGAATACTGGAGTGGGTTGCCATGCCCTCCTCCAGGTGATCTTTCCAACCCAGGGATGGAACCCACATCTCTCACTTCTCTCAGGTTTCCTGCATTGGTGTTTGTTTTTGTTTTTGTTTTTTTTTTTTACTATTAGGGCTACCTGGGAGTGTCCCCAGGCTTATTTCCCCAATGACTAAAATGCTAAGTAGACAAATGAAGCTTCCTAAAATGCTTCCTGAGAGAATGACTGACTGAACAATGGTTTTGGACCAGTAAGGGTGAAGCTGCATTTACACGTTGCATTTGTCGGGGGTCTCCACACTATTGAGAGCATCAGATTTCCAGGGTCATCTCAACTCACCTGGAAGGGTCTGGGCACCATGAGATAACATGGGCTCCATACCTGTAGAGGCCAAGTTGGGATCCTGGCTCTGTCATCCTTTTCAACATTTGATCTGGGATGAGAAGACACTTAGCCCTGAGCCCCAGTCTCCTCGGGATAAAATGGGATGACATCTGGCCTGTTGCACAGGTACGCTGCTGCTGTGAAATGACAGGCAGCATACGGGTGTTCCTGGCACTCGGAAAGTGTTCAAAAAGGGCTAGTTTAGTCGATGTTTTCTTCTTCAGCAATGTCTTTCATGCACCCAGGTCAAGGGTTTCCGAGTCATCCCAGTCTTCCAGTCAAGTCTTGCCCCCTCAATGCCCTACCTGTACATCACAATGATGTCTCTGCAGGAGCCTTCATGCCATCTGTTTCCTCCCAGGACCCATGAACGCTCCCTTCTTCAACAAGCAAACACGTGTCTGAGGCCCCAGGCAGCTTTCCCACCCTCTCCAGAACTTAGACCCCTACCTGTCTAAACCCCTGGAAGACCAGCAGTGGTTTTCTCCCACATGGTAAAGACCTGACTGGTGAGTGTTTCAGGGTATGCTTCTGTTTCACGCCCTCCACCTCCTGCTCCATCATTTTGTTTTCCCATCTTTCTCACAGGACTGGGCCCAGAGTAGACGTTCAGGAGGCACTTGAGAATTATCTGGGGTAGCCCTATGATGCTCTGGAGTTTCAGAGAGGTTTTAAGTGACCTGTCCGATGTTAGACAGCAAAACAGGTACTTTCTTAATTCTCAAGGGCCAGTTTTCCCTTCTACACGCCCTAATCTCTGCAAAAGCATGATAAACAACCACTCTAGAGCAACGACTTGAAGCAAAATGGATAAACTCCACTCACGATCACCTAGAGAAGGGAATGGCAACCACTCCAGTATTCTGGCCTGGAAAAGCCCACGGATAGAGGAGCCTGGCAGGCTGCAGTCCATGGGGTCACAAAGAGTCGGACACGACGGAGCAACTGAGCACACACACGCACACTCAGTACCAGGCATGCATTCTAACCCCATCGGCATGCATTCTAACCCCATCCAACGCAGGTTAGGATCAGAGCATGGAAAGGCTTTGTCTCAAAGGGAAATGGACCTCAAAGAAAAAGTTTCTGAGATGCTACATAATGCTTAGGCTGAGGGTTGACACGTGAGCTCCCAGAAGAGGGGAGGCCGGAAGCATCATGTCAACTACCAGGGAGGCAAGAGCTTCCATAGGAGAAGCTTCCACCGACCGCCTGTTCTCTAGGTTATAGTCACCTCATTTGTAACCTCAGCCGAGGACCAGTCCAGCCAGGAGAGTCACATCCTGGGAAGAGAGGACACATCCCCAGCCCACTGGGATCGGTTCACACGCGTGAATCAGGAGAGCTCTTACACAAGTACTAAGTAAGCATCAGTTCTCACTGCGGCATTGCCGTATTCTCTCACTGCCTGACACTTCCACCCGATGCTCGCTGTGTGTTCTTGTGCCAAAATCGTAACCTCTCTGTGCCTCAGGTTTATTATCTGTAAAACATGAACTTGGACAAACTCCGGACAGGGAAGCCTGGCGTGCTGCAAACCATGGGGTCACAAAGAGCCAGACACAACTTAGTAATGGAACAACAACAAAACAAGACTACGATGAGCAACCACACCTCGCGGGGTGTCGAGAGACGCAAAAAAGAGCCACGTACAGACACGGCTGAGGCCCTGGCTCAGCGCCGACAGTGGGGGCACGGTTGTCATAGTAACGAGGCATTAGCGGCATCTAGTTCCAAGGATCAAACCCGCACAACAACCAGGTTCGATCCCTGGGTCGGGAAGATTCCCCTGGAGAAGGGAATGGCAACCCACTCCAGTCTTCTTGCCTGGAGAATCCCTTGCACAGAGGAGTCTGGTGGGCTATAGTCCATGGGGTCGCACAGAGTCAGACACGACTGAGTGACTAACACAAACCCTTCCTCCCTTCAAACGTGAACTGGTCAGATAGTTTTTACAGAGGCCAGCAGGGAGGTGCATTTCTGTTGGAAGAACTTACCTTCTTCTTCCAGGTTCTAAACCAAAAAATTAAGACAGAGAGTCTAACGAATATGTGGACATAGCTACCGTCCACGGAAGACCAGTGACACGACTGAGTGACTAACACAAACCCTTCCTCCCTTCAAACGTGAACTGGTCAGATAGTTTTTACAGAGGCCAGCAGGGAGGTGCATTTCTGTTGGAAGAACTTACCTTCTTCTTCCAGGTTCTAAACCAAAAAATTAAGACAGAGAGTCTAACGAATATGTGGACATAGCTACCGTCCACGGAAGACCAGTTTGGAAAACAAAATACGAGAATTTCAAATTCAACTGGGGGTTTATGGGGATGAGGAAGTGCCTCTGAAACAAGAATAACCCAAAAAATCCAGGACACTGGGTCACCCCCACCCAGTAACATTACCTACCCCCCTCTCAGTAAAATTGGTTATGAACGCACACAAAGAAAATTCCAGTACGTCTTGTGAGTGAGGAAGCTGGTGATCAGCATTAGAAATCCCAGCCCCCAGTGGTAGAGGCAGCGCCTCCTCTCGGATCATTAAGCACTTCTTGACCTGATTCTCCTCTGAAAGCCAGACTGGCCGGCTGAATGAGCAAATCTAAGAATATCAACCTCGCACACCATCTCTGCTGAGATCAACAATGCTTCAGGAACCGACCCCTGACCTGTCTGGGGATGAATGGCAATTGGGTTTGAGAACATATTGACCTTGTTCTCCGCAAACAAATACTCCCTGGGGTCTCTCAGGGATGGAGGAATGAATAGTCAGCCGCTCAGCTAGATTGCGCTTTCTGCCTTCCCGGCATCTTTGGTCGTGTGTGTGTGTGTGTGTGTGTGTGTGCGCGTGCATGTGTGTGTGTGTGCGCAAGTGTGCTACAGGGCCCTGCAGGAGCCGGGTACAGAGTTCACTTCAAATAGCCTGAGGCCCCAGGACTCAGAACTGGTCTTTCTGTCCTGACCCCATGCATGCTCTGACCTCCCTGGGAACGGGCTGAACCACCTGAACTCCAGGCATCCTTTTCCTCTGAGAGACTACGTCTGCACTGGCCTCTACCAAAGTGAACTCAGCATCAAAGATGCCTCATGGGATTCTTCATTTGTAAAAAGAACCCTGAGGCCAAAGAAGTGGGAGAGATTCAGCTTGTTCTCTCTCCCATTTGGGAGTTCATGGTGCATAGCCTAGTACAGCACCCAAGAAGTCCTGTAAAGGAAGAAAAAGAGAGACCTGTTTGACCACGTTTGATGCAGACATTCTCAAACTTATTTGATCACTGATTGGCCATCCATCCATCCACCTACTTACCCATCCATCCATCCATACCCACTCATCCATCCATCCATCTATCCATCCAGTTATGCATCCATCCATCCATCCATCTATCCACCCACCTATCCATCCATCCATCCATCCACACTCATCTATCCATCCATCCATCCATTCATCATCCATGCATCTGTCCATCCATCCACCCATGCATCTGTCCATCCATCCACCCATCTACTTATCTATCCATCCATCCATCTTGCTGTCTATATGAATATCTGGCTATTGAGAGTAATTATGTCAGTCCCTGGGCAAAATTCTTTACTGTTTCTCCTAATTCTCCTCCTCCTATTTCTTCACTTTCATCAGAATCTTTGGGACCATCACCACCACCACCATCATCATCATTATCACAGTTGCTGTGAATTCAGTGCTTACTTTGTGCCAGGCCCTGTCTTGTACTAATTTCAACAGATGCATTATCTAGGTGATCCCCTCTAAATCCCTATGAAGGAGATTCTGTTACATTTATTGCACCAGAGACAAGAACACAGAGCCACTGAGAGGGGAAGTAAGTTGGCCAAGAAAACAGAGCTACTACATGCAATGGGCCAGAGCTTCTGTGCAATGGGCCAGAAGTCCTAGTGCCTAAAACCGAAGAGAAACCCTTTCGTGCCTGCGACAGTCATGTACACACTCTAAGAAATGCTGGCCTGGACTCAAGCCGAGTAGACCCCTCATCTCCTTTGCCCTCAATCTCTCACTCATTCTCAAGTACCCTAATTGCTGTTAAAGCAAAGCCAGACAAAACCATAGCCCAGAAAGACAGATGGACAAGACTTGAAGGCTTGGAGATGGGCTGGCCTCTGGCCCCTGCCACTCCACCCCACTGAGTCATCAGGAAGCAGAAAAATACCTCCCGAGGAAGAGGAGGTCTAAGGCAGTAGATATGGGCTGATACACGGGAACACCAGCCAAGAGTAACCACGGGAAGAAAAAAAAAAAAAAACAAGATGACAGAGTGATCCAAGAGAAAAAGCCCTAAAGAGGTGACCCCGTGTCAGCGCTCCTTATCTCCTCGGGCCATCCTGTCCTTGGCTCTTTCTCCTATAAATGCTTCCTCTCGAGGAGACGAGATGGTTCTTCACGCTTATTTCTGACGCATGGACCACTCTGAGAATTGTGCCCTCATCCCAGAAAACTGCACATAACTCACAAAATGTTCCATGTCATGGCAGGGAGCTGGTGGGTCCTCTGACATCCATCTGTGGACCCCCGTGGGGCCTCAGGCTCCCGGTGACGGATCAGGTGACCGTCCCTGCCTGGAATCACGATGCCCAGCCCTGTGGGCGTACACCTGCCACTGAAAGAACTCCCACCACAGTTCAGCAGGAGTGAGAGTTTCAAGAAGGCAAGAAAATCAAACCACGTGGGGAGATGCTAAGGCACTGCATATTGTACAATCAAGGAATACGTGTGCTCAGGCGTGTCTGACTCTTTGCGACCCCACGGACTGTAGCCCACCAGGCTCCACTGTCCATGGGAGCTTCCAGGCAAGAATACTGGAGTAGGTTGCCATTTCCTTCTCCAGAGGATCTTCCCAAATCAGGGACTGAACCCATGTCTCCTGCGTCTCCTGCTTGGTAGGTGGATTCTTAACCACTGAGCTATCCAGGAAGCCCCAAACCTAGGCAGACACTAAGAAATTCGAACACACCCTTAGTCCTTTTGTCTGACAACGAACAATCATCTTAAGATAAGGTCTGCCTTCTAGAGGAAGCTTTCACTTTCCATTTCAGGCCAAGAAACAGATGCTATCAAGCCGAAGAGTAAGGGACTTCCCTGACGGTTCAGTGGTTGAGAATCTGCCTTCTAACGAAGCGGATACTGGTTTAATCCCAGGTCGGGGAACTAAGGTGTCACATGCCAAAGGGCAACTGAGCGCACACACCACAACTACAGAATCCTCACGTGAGGATTCAGGCAACAAAAGATCCGGCGTGCTGCAACTAAGACTCAGAGCAGAAATGAAAACAAACAGACCCCAAAGAGTGTGTGTTAGGCATAGAATGTCACCCACCAAACCGGTCACCAAGCGCTGGGGGAGAATGGAACCAGGACATGCACATTTGTGTTTTCAGAGACTACGCAGTCTGGTTCTTGCAGCCAAGACAGAGAGAGGAGGGGTCCAAGACCACGCCACGCAGCTGAGCATCTGAAAGTCGGAGCCAGGGTGCTGACTGCTGCAGATGGTTTCTCCGCGATGTCAGGGCCTGGCAGCTGGTGGCAAGAGAGAGCCTCTGACCGGTGGGCTTCTCAGCTTCCCGGATTAGCAGTGCCCTTCTGGGGACATCAAAAGAGGAACCACCCGGAGTGACCTCATTTCCTTTCTGACTCGACATTACCATCTATTTTTAAATATTTGGGGAACAAACCATATATATCATTTACTATTTGCCAGGCACCTTCTAACCCCTTTATGTATTCACTCATGTAACCTCTTTTTTTTTTTTTTTCGGATGGTAAAGAATCTGCCTGCAATGCAGGATACCTGGGTTTGATCTCTGGGTTGGGAAGATCTCCTGGAGAAAGGAATGGCAACCCACTCCAGCATTCTTTTCTGGCGAATCCCATGGACAGAGGAGCTTGGTGGGCTACAGTCCATGGAGTCGCAAAGAGTCGGACATGATTAAGCACCGAACATTTTATTTCACTTGGTTTATGATATTGCGTTAGTTTCAGGTGTACAGCTTCAGATTCCATGATACGTTATTACAAGATATTGACTGTAGTTTTCTGTGCTACCCAGTAGGAATATTCTATCATCTATTTTATACATAGCAGTGTGTATCTATCAATCCCACGCTCTCCGTCCCCTTCCCCTTTCACCGTTGGTAACCACACGTTTGTTTTCTCTGTGAGTCTATTTTGTGAATATGTTAACTCGTATTATTATTATTCTTTTTTTTAGATTCCACATATGCATGATATAATATTTGCCTGAGTGAAATAAGTGACTTATTTCACTTAGTATAATAATCTCTAGGTTGATCCATGTCGCTACAAAGGGCAATCTCACTCATCTTTATGGCTGAGTAGTACTCCATCGTGCATACGTATATATACCATATCTTCTTTATCCGATCTGCTGATGGGTGTTTACACTGCCTCCACGTCTTGGCAATTGTGAATAACGCTACTATGAACACCGGTGTACATGTAACTTTCCAAATTAGCTTAACTCATAAAATTTTTACAACAACTCTGAAAGGCAAGTTTTGCTACTACTATCACTGTATGACTGACAGGGAAACTGGAGCACAGGAAAGCTAAGCAACTTGCCCAGGATCACAGAACATGTGGGTGGTCCAGCCTCAGGTAGCCCCATGTGTATTCTCCATTGTACATGTAACTTTCCAAATTAGCTTAACTCATAAAATTTTTACAACAACTCTAAAAGGCAAGTTTTGCTACTACTATCACTGTATGACTGACAGGGAAACTGGAGCACAGGAAAGCTAAGCAACTTGCCCAGGATCACAGAACATGTGGGTGGTCCAGCCTCAGGTAGCCCCATGTGTATTCTCCAAAGACACATTTTTGCAAAATATATTTCTGCAGGTCTCAAACGGACTAATATAAAACAGAATTTTCTTTTATTATAATATGTACCATACTGGCTAAGAACTCAGATATCAGGCCCATACTGAGCTTAGGTTCAGAATCTGGCTCTAACTATTTCTGGCTCTGTTGACATGAGTGAGTTACTGAATGTCAAATAATTCACTTATAAATTTGGAGGTTATAATACTCTTGAAATGGCAATCCACTCCAGTATTCTTGCCTGGAGAATCCCATGGACGGAGAAGCCTACTAGGTTACAGTCCACGGGGTCGCAAAGAGTCGGACACGACTGAGCGACTGCACCTTGCACCTTTACAAGGTTGTTGTGGGGAGGGCTCTAAATAATGTAGCAATGCACTTGAAAAATTCCTTGGGCTCCAGTCCACTTTTGTGAGTATGGGGTTGATTCATGGTGGTTGGTTACATGGTAGCCTGATCATCTCCATTTATACAAAGGCCAGCATTTAAGGGACTGCTCACTTCTTGCTGGCTGACCCCAAACATCCCAGCTCCATGAATATACAAAGCTCCATATTGCTTAAGCTAGTCCCTGAGTTAGTTTTCTGTCCCTTGCAACTAATAGAGTCTGGGTTAATTCAAGAGTAACCATGGGAAGAGCGGATACACATACATGCATGCTTTAAGAAAGTCATACGGCATACTTTTTGCTTATCTGTATCAGCAAACATTTTATAGAACTTTCCAGGCAAGAACACTGGAGTGGGTTGCCATTTCCTTCTCCAATGCATGAAAGTGAAGAGTGAAAGTAAAGTCGCTCAGTCGTGCCCGACTCTTAGCGACCCCGTGGACTGCAGCCTACCAGGCTCCTCCGTCCATGGGATTTTCCAGGCAAGAGTACTGGAGTGGGGTGCCATTGCCTTCTCCGATCTAAGCACTTGAGAAACTTTAATTGATTCTCTCTTTTAACAAGTCTCTGATTTGGGTGTCGGTATTAGCCCCATTATACAGATGAGGAAGCATCATTCAGAAAGTTCAAATCACTCATGGCTAAGCTGAATGGGAGGGCCGTAGGTCTGTGTGATTCCTCTTCTCACTTTCCATTCCTGAGGATGCTGATGTATTTGCTAAATAAGGCATCCTGGAAATCTACAAAGGAGCCAGCACCAGCTCTCAGGTGTGCATGCGTGCATGAATGCATGCTCAGTCGTGTCTGACTCTTTGCAACCTCATGGACCTCAGTCCGCCAGGCTACTGGGTCCATGGAATTTCCCAGACAAGAATACTCAAGTGGGTTGCTGTTTCCTCCTCCAGAGGATCTTTCTGACCCAGGGACTGAACCCGCGTTTCCTGCATTGGCAGGAGGATTCTTTACCACTGAATCACCTGGTACCTACATCATAAACCTTGTCTCCATGCTGAAATCTCCTGTAAGTGAGCCCTAGGAAAAACTGCATGAATGGTAAGCAAGAACTGAAATATTTCCTTCCAGAGAAATCCCACTGCTGCAGAGCCATGACAACACAGATCAAGCTATATTCAGACCCAGACCCCAAAACAGCAACCTGACATCAACCCACCACCGTCCACATCTTCTTTCTAAATAATGTTTGGCAGAGAGTGCTGTTTGCCCCTTCTCCAAATAAAACTCACTGGGCTGGGTCATTTTGAGGAGCGTATTTTTATGCACACCCACCTATCACAGATCTGAACTCAACAAGTTGGCATTCCATAACATAATTACTGTGTTCGTTTGCATCGCCCCCCAACAATATTGGATAGAGCTCGGGGTGGAAATTCGCAGATTCCAGGGTGGACGGCTATGTTAGAGTTACAACCCAGACCTCACTCCCTTGGAGACTCCATGGCTGACCTCAAAGCTGAATACTTCTTTTAGGACCGAAATAGAACAAAAGGACAAAAGAGAATGGAAAGATTTAAAATTAGGATTAAAAAAAAAAAAGAAAAGAAAGCTTGGCACTGGAGTGGCCTTCCTTAAACCGCTTGAAACTACCAACGATGCCCAACTTTTGGTGTGGTTTATCCCCATATGTTCCCACACTCCCTCTGAGACCTAACTCTTGCAGGCGCTATTTATCATTCTGGCTAGCGGTGTGCTCATCTGCCTACCATGCTAAGCAGCCCTCGTTGTTATTTTTATAATTACTGGGAGTCTTTTTCATGTTGCACTCCGCCAGAATCCCAGCTCACCACACACCTGCTATACTCAGAACACATGGAGAGAGGGGGGAGGGTCTGACAGGAAAGAAGAGGGGAAGGTGGCCTGCCTGCTCACAATGAAAAGCAAAATCAAGAATAAAGAAGTCCCTGTGTACCATTTTTTTTTAAGGCCATGCTCGGGGTCAGCTTGTTCTTTATCAAACACTCTATGCTCATTGAAAAGAATGTTCATTAGAATAAATGCTGCACTTTTTTAACAAATATAAATTCCTTCTGTCATTGTAGTGACCACAGTGCATATCATCATCCCCGTTTTATAGATGAGAAAACTGAAACAAAGAAAGGTAACTTGCTAGTGGGCATACGTGATGGCAAGGGGCAGATTTGGACCTGATTTAAATCCAAGTGCTCTGCAACTGTTCTACTAGACCACGTTCTCATCGGCATCACCACCATCACCAAACATCAGCATCTTTGCCATCTCTATTGCCACCACCATCACCACCACCAGCACCCTCACCACCATCAGCACGACCACCGTCATCACCCAGAGCATCACACTCCCCCCACTACACCACCATCACCATCAGTTCCTCCAGAGCTATCACTACCAGCATCAGAACCAGCACCACCATCACCATCACCACTATCACAACCACCATCAGGACCTCCATAACTACCTCCATCACTGTTATCACGACCAGCATCAGCACCTCCATCAGCACCATCAGGACCAGCATCAGCACCTCCATCAGCACCATCAGGACCAGCATCAGCATCTCCATCACTGTTATCATGACCAGCATCTCCACCACCATCACCATCACCACCTTCATCACCACCATCAGGACCAGCATCAGCACCATCACCACCACCGCCACCAGTACAATCATTCCTGAGCTCTTACTTGCCAGGGGCTGTTCTGGGTGCTGTACAGATCACCTCACGCCATGATCAGGACAACTCCACGTCACTGGCCCTGCTATTATCTCTATTTCACAAATGTAGAAACGAAGCTCCAGAGAGGTTAAGAGGCATGCCCACGTAGCTGGTCAGGGGTCTGAAAGATTCATAATGTTTTAAAGATCCAGAGCCACTTCTGCCAGACACCAACAGAAAGGCATCTAACTCCCGAGCTCCCCTGACCAGACGTGGGGATGGAGGCATTGCTCCTGGGACATTTCATCCAACCAGCTCTCCACTCCTTACTCAGTATTTCAGAAGTCTGCTGCTAAGAGGGGAGAGGTCACACTGTCAATGTGGGTGCCACTCTGTGTAGTAACTGCTACCAAACCAGGTGCCAGGCCAGCCGCTGAGATTCAGAGCCCTTGGCCAAGCAGACTCCAGGGAGCACAGGCTGGAACTGGCTTGTGACTCCCTTCGGTGAAGCCCCCAGTATTCCAGGGCGGTGCCTCTTGAGACATTACCATCCTCCCCCAGCTCTCAGATGCCCCGCCCTGCAGGATATTACACGTGCTCGCCTTTGGCTGAATACCTGCAGTGGGGGGTGGAGAATGTCATAGGGAATATCAGGCTTATTTTTCAAACTTTTCCCTCTTGTCCATCTCTTCTATCAGCTCCCAGGGACCGTCATCTTGCGTCTGAATTATTGCAGCAGCTTCCTACCTGAGCCTCTGCTTTCAATCTCCTTCCCTGCTACTCTTGACTCCACAGAACAGCCCCACTGGTCTTTTTAAAGGCTAAATTCAAGCATACTCGCCACCCCCCTCCCCGCTTAAAGACCCTCTGTGGGGAAGGAGAGGGTGAGACAAATTCAGACAGTGGCACTGAAACATATCAATCAATTACCATATGTAAGACAGGCAGCCAGCGGGAAGCCTCTGTATAGCACCAGGGAGCTCAGCCCAGGGCCCTGGGATGACCTCGAGGGGTGGGTGGGACGCTCAGGAGAGAGGGGATGTGCACACATTTACAGCTGACTCATGTTGCTGGCGGGCAGAAACCAACACAGCAGTATAAAGCTATTATCCTCCAATTAGAAGTAAATTTTTTAAAAAGACCCTCTGCCTTCGTCTTTTTTTTACCTCTGTATTTCTCTTGGATTAAAATCCACCCCGACAGGGATGCTTCTACACCCGTGGCTCCTGGCCCCTCTCTGTCTCTCCTGCCCTAGCTCACTGTCCCGCAGGGCCCCTGGCCTTCCTCAGCCTCCCCTGAGATCACCCAGGTTGGGACTCACACATCCCCACCCACCTCTCTGTCCACTTTCTAGTTGGCCTCAGTCTCAATGCAGCTACCTTAGAGGGAACTCTTCACCTCTGAATCCAGCCCCTTGTTTCCTGTGGACCCTTCTTTCAGACCCTTGACCACCACTTGCGATACCGATGTATAAAGTGATCGCTAATCTCAACACACTGTGAGCTCCATGAAGGAAAAAATGACGTGGGTTGTTCCTTCCTGTGTCTCTTTAGGGACTGACCTCATTTCTGAGGCAGCGCAGAGGCTAAGTAAACATTTGTTGAATGAGTGAGCGATTGAATTAATTAGTAACCAATTACTTAAGTGAGAGAATGAGGTCTGAGCCAGTCATTATGGGTGACACACGCTTTGTTGTAGATGATTCGGTAAGTCTCAGCAAAAGATCATGAAGTGTGAGGAACACTCTACAAATGGCCAGTCTTCTCCGAGAGTCTGGGATAAACTTTGAAAAGTCTGTCTCACATGTCAGGCGAGCGTTGTCTTATGTAATATAGTAATTGCTGGCTTGAATTAAAGACATCATTATTTTGGAGAGTTGTTCTTTTTCTGATATAAAAAGTGAAGGATCCACCTCTTATATGAACACATCTCTTATATATCATCTTCTTGGCATGCTACACGATTAAGGAGGAAATGTGATATGACTTTTGGTGGTGGTGGGGGGGGGTTGGTGGACATTTTCCACAAAGCCAAGAAAAGCTATCAGAATAAAGGACTGTTTATTTGGGTGAATCACCAGCTTTGCACAAATCCCAAGTGCTAATTGCATAATGGGTCTTTACAAAATGCCATAATACGGGTTCGGCTGGTGTCTCTGCTTTTGGTTTGAAAAATAGATTGTTTAATAACCCATCAAAGCTATATGTAAACCGAGTAAATAATGGAGCAGATGTTGACTGCTGTCTTGTGCCTCGTAGACATAATTAAAGACAATGAGACACTCATGAGTGCAGAGAATGGGGACAAACACAGACATAAAAACCAGTACAATATGAATGGAAGCTGTGGGTGCTGGACACCTGCTTTCTTCGTGCGAAACGCTGTACCATATTTCCTGTGATGGCAAACGGCTGTACCGGCCTTTTTTCACTTATGTAAATATGTACACTCTGTTCTCCACTTCTCAGGATGAGACTGGGAAAGGTAGTCTTTGCAACCGAATATTTGTTTCCATTTCATGATTGCTGACTAAGACTCTGGACAGTTTCAAAAAACGTTTTTTCATTTTCTCATAAACTTCAATGTGAAAAAGAACCAGTTAGCCAAAACGTTCCCATCTCTAAAAGAAATTAAAGCTCCAGTTTGAGTGGGGGTTGGTTGCAGCTTTATTCATTTGTCTCTGCATTCAATCTTTCATGCATTATTTAGGGAATCTACTAAACTGACATGTTTATTTCCTAAAATCCTTACATCTCTCTTTTTTTTTTTTTAATTAAGGTGCATTTCTATAAAATCAAACTTTCATCTTAGGGTAAAAAGAAGCCTGTTGGATAGCATATGTAAAGTATGATCCTAATTTTCTAAGTATTCTGTTTCCCCCTCAAACTCCTACTCAGATCTCTGTTAGTTGTTATTAATCAGTTCTATAGGGGAAGAAATAAAACCACATGCAAAATGAAATGAACAATACAATGAAGAGAACACACGTGCAATATCCCCTCTACCCCTTCCCCCCAGAAATTCAGGACTTTTCTCTGTGGATACCTTGAAAAAGGAATGGACAGTGCTAAATACACCATGTGACTATATCATTTTTCCCCTTTAATTAGGAACAACAACAAAAAAGGAGGGATTAAAATTCACTCTTTGTGGCTCACTAGAGAGGAGAAAGTTTCCAAGATTCAGAATTCTCAATTCAGAAAATAAATATCTTCTCTCAGCTTTAAAATGAAGCCAAGTCCTTTTTCTGTGAATAATTTAAGAAAAAAAGTAAAGCCTCAAAAATCCCATTGTTTAAAGAACCCACGTTGTCCCGTTGACTTGTAGTGAAGGAGGATTCTGTCTTTAGCACACTCGCCATCGCCCTGGTCTGTCATCTTTGGTGGCATGAAGGAAGCAGGTGGTTCTAGTGCGGTCTGCACTTCTTTATGCTAGTAAAACAGTGTCAGCCCATTTTCACAGACAAGACCACAAAGCTCGAACACCAAGTGGTAAACAAATAGGGCCGTGACGCCACTGCGAAACAAACGAATCAACCCCAAAACACCCTAGATAGATGGCACCCCCTCTTTCATTCATCCTTTCTAGGAAGGCAGTGGAGATGCCCAGAGGTGGACCTGATTAAACCCACAACACACACACACATGCGTGTGCACACTCACACACACACACACACACACACACACACAGAGGCAGACACTCAGGAAGGTTGTAAAGCACTAAATTCTTCTGATTGATGAAGCAGTCTCCACTGCATTGAGGAAAACAGCCTGGTGAGCCCAGATCCCACCTCCAGAAATTCCTTTATTAACAAGACCGGCCCCGCACGTGAACAAAAGCAGTGGCTTGGGTGTATAAATCATTAATATGGTGCTGGGCAGTGAGTGCATTTCCTGAGTTGGCTGGAGAGCTGCTCAGCACAGGGGGGGATCTGGGGATCGGAACTGGCAGTAGAGACAGGCAGGCCACTCTTCTCCCAGCGCTCGCCATCAGCTCTCCCCTACTGGCTCACCCGCTCCCCAGCTCAGCCCCCACCCCTGGATGACAGCCTCCATGTGTGCTGTGGTTGTTTCAACAAGCACCAGAACGACTTAAAATGGCAAAAAGCTTCCAAGTCGAGACATCTCCGGACTCTTTGCCTTTTTGACATGTTTTGCCTTGAAAAGGAAGAAGAAACAAGGGTGTGGTTAGGTGCAGAGGGATGGCCTAACTGAAGCAGAGGTGTATTGGGGGACCAGCGCCCTGCAGGGCAAGCAGGTGGTCAAGGGGACAGCACAAACTCCAGAGCTCACAAGCCTGGTTCTAGAGGGAGATGTGTGTGTGTGAGAGAGAGAGTGTGTGTGTGTGTGTCTGTGTGTGTGTGGCGCGTGCCTTAGTCACTCAGTCCTGTCCGACTCTTTGCAACCCTATGGACTGTAGCCCTCCAGGCTCCTCTTTCCATGGGATTCTCCAGGCAAGAATACTCAAGTGGGTTGCCATGCCCTCCTCCAGGGGATCTTTCCGACCCAGAGATCGAACCCGGGTCTCCCACACTGCAGGCAGATTCTTTACAACCTGCAACTTGGGAAGCCCCTGGAGAGAGCCAGTCTGGTTTTAAGTATGGGCTCTTCAGCACACACACACACACACACACACACACAACTTTCACCTAGGCCTTCCATCTTAAAAATTAAAAAAAAGAAAGAAAAAAAAAGATTTCACATTCCTATCAATTCCCCTGGAGGCCTTTTGGGGGGGATTAAAAGACATAATCCATGTAAAAGGGCTTAGTTTCACGTGCTTGTCATGATGCACAGAAAAGTTATTATTTCATTATTTTTTTAATCATTTTTTCGACATCATCCTCCGCCTTGAAACCGGCTGATGCTCTGCTTATCCACAAGACCTAACAAGCCACATCTCCAGCTTGTAGGGGAGTCTCACTCTTTGAACGGAACTGAAAGGAGACGGAAAGAAGAAAGAGTTCTCAAGAATCCTGAGTACCGTGTTCTAAACGGAGACCCCTAGTGGAAGGTTGTGCCATTGCACCCTGAAGAGAAGGACTTTTCCACTTGGCTGTTCATTGCTAACACTTGGGGGGTTGGGAGGGGGATGGTGAGGCAGAAGGAAGGAAGCGAAAAAGCTTTACACAGATTATTTGGATGAGAGAACCTGTCAGAGGGTTTAAGTAGAGACGATCGATAAACCCCAAGCCCAGCCTTTTACATGAGGTGCTTTTGCATTTCCAGAAATTCCAGGAGTGGTTCAGATGAGAGGGATGTGAGGCTGGGAAGCCCTAAGCTCTGTCCTTTTGCTTCAGAACAGACAGGACACACGATGGGAAAGACTAGAGATCTGTTTAAGAAAACTGGAGAGAGCAAGGGAACATTTCATGCAAAGATGGGCACGATAAAGGACAGAAATGGTAGGGACCTAACAGAAGCAGGAGAGATTAAGAAGAGGTGGCAAGAATACACAGAACTGTAAAAAGAAAAAATGGTCTTATGACTGGATAACCACGATGGTGTGGTCACTCACCTAAAGCCAGACATCCTGAAGTGCAAAGTCAAGTGGGCCTTAGGAAGCATTACTATGAACAAAGCTAGTGGAGGTGATGGAATTCCAGCTGAGCTACTTAAAATCCTAAAAGATGATGCTGTTAAAGTGCGGCACTTAATATGTCAGCAAATTTGGAAAACTCAGCAGGGGCCACAGGACTAGAAAAGGTCAGTTTTCGTTCCAATCCCAAAGAAAGGCATTGCTAAAGAATGTTCAAACTACAGTACAACTGCACTCATTTCACATGCTCCCAAGGTTATGCTCAAAATCCTTCAAGCTAGGCTTCAAAGTATGTGACCCAAGAACTTCCAGATGTACAAGCTGGATTTAGAAATGGCAGAGGAAACAGATATCAAATTGCCAACATCCGTCAGATCATAGAAAAAGCAAGGGATTCCAGAAAAAACATCACTTCAGCTTCACTGACTACGCTAAAGCCTTTGACTGTTTGGATCACGAAAAACTGAAAAATTCTAACAGAGATGGGAATACCAGACTACCTTACCTATCTCCTGAGAAGGTCAAGAAGCAACAATTAGAACCTGACATGGAACAACTGACTGGTCCAAAATTGGGAAAGGAGTAAGACAAGACTATATATTGCCACCTTGTTTATTTAATTTATATGCAGAGTACATCATGTGAAATGCTGGGTTGTGTGAATCACAGGCTGGAATTAAGACTGCCAGGAGAAATATCAACAACCTCAGATATGCAGATAATACAACTCTAATGGCAGAAAGTGAAGAGGAACTAAAGAGCCTCTTGATGAGGGTGAAAGAGGAGAGGGAAAAGGTGGCCTAAAACAGCACTCAGAAAACTAAGATCATGGCATCCAGTCCCATCACTTCATGGCAAATAGATGGGGAAAAAGTGGAAACAGTGACAGATCTTCTTTTCTTCAGCTCCAAAATCACTGTGGACAGTGACTGCAATCACGAAATTAAAAGACACTTGCTCCTTGGAAGAAAACCTATGACAAACCTAGACAGCATATTAAAACGCAGAGACATCACTTTGCCAACAAAGGTCCGTACAGTCAAAGCTATGATTTTTCCAGTAGTCATGTATGGATATGAGAGTTGGATCATAAAGAAGGCTGAGCGCTACAGAATTTATACTTTCAAACTGTGGTGCTGGAGAAGGCTCTTAGAGTCCCTTGGACTGCAAGGAGATCAAACCAGAAGGCTCTTAGAGTCCCTTGGACTGCAAGGAGATCAAACCAGCCAATCGTAAAGGAAATCACCCTGAATATTCACTGGAAGGACTGATGCTGAAGCTGAAGCTCCAATCCTCTGGTCACCTGATGCAAAGGGTTGACTCATTAGAGAAGACCCTGATGTTGGAAAAGATCGAAAGCAGGAGGAGAAGAGGGTGGCAGAGGATGAGATAGTTGGATATCTATCCTCAGATAGTTAAAACAGCATCATTGACTCAATGGACATGAGTGTGAGCAAACTCCAGGAGACAGAGAAGGACAGGGAAGCGGGCGTGTTGCTGTCTACAGGGTCACAAAGAGTCCGACACGACTTAGCAAATGAACAACGACAAAGAGGAGACGATGACACATATGCCCTCTGGCAGGACAGATCCAGGATCTAAAAATGCACGTGTCAGCTGGACCTTCCATCCCCAGACTGGGACATCTGCCCAGGCATCAGTCAAGGAGCCGGCCATCACCAAGCCCCGGAGGGACTCCCTGGACTCTCCCGGTGACCATCTTCACTTGAGCCGGCTCCCACCCAAGGAAAGCTTATGGGAATGAGCTTGAAAGGGTGGCTCAGGTCTCCTGCATCCACAACAAGGACATTCTGAATAGAAATAAGTGAAGCCCCTGCAGTGTGATTCTGTCAGCTTTTGAAAGTAAATAACTTTGCTACTGACAAAAGCAAGACAATTTTTATTTCCCCTCCTCCTGTCACAGAGCATTAATTGAGTTGTGCAGCCACTTTACAAGCCGGTACCACCAGCAGGACTTCCAGGGGTCGGGAGGAAAAAGTGGAAGAGAGCCAGGACGGGTAGGAGGAACCAAGGGACCCGAGAGAGACCCCTACCCGCTATATGCCTTGTGTGTGTCCTCGGCAAGCCACGGGGGCATGTATCATGTTGATCTGGGAGAAACTGAAAACAAAAAATGATGTTCGATAAACAGATGCTACTTCTTTTAACACAGGTATTCATTCATTCTTTCTCTCACTTTTTAATAAGCACCCACTGGCCACTCACCCTGTCCCAGATGCTGTGCTAAGGATTAGATTTAATCTTGCAAAGAACAGTATGAAATAGTTATTCTTACCCCCTTTTTTTTTCACAGAAGGCAATTAAAGCCCCTGAATCACGTTAAGCAACTTGCTCGATCCAGTTGGATCAGCTAATTGAGTAACAGAGCTGGGATAAGCCTTCCGCTCACTTCTGTCCTACATACAGCTCCGGAGACACCAGTTCTTTCAAAGTAGGCTTTGCAAAAGAGCTGACACCAACTGGTTCTAAAATAATGTTGGATCCTCAACTGAATTTTGAAAGGATCTTGGGATGGGCACTTGGAGACTGGGAAGTGTCCACCCCATCATTCCTTCTGCTTCTTTGGAGCCAAATGTTGTTCACTGTGCAGGGGGGAGGACCCATCCGTTGGGGAGGGGGTACCTCTTGCCTCTCACTCCTGCCTAAGGGCAGAGCTCACCCCATGCCTGGAGAAAGCAGAACCATCTAAAGGAACAGCTGGGATATTCACTGTTGTTTTGATAAGGAGGAACTAGTCCTCGAGGTGAGTCCCAGGCAAACATCAGATGCCAAAAAAGAAAAGGCTCATTAAGACTGAACCTTTTGTGCATTTACTCATCAGGGGTGGGAAACCTGTGGGATATTCACTGTTGTTTTGATAAGGAGGAACTAGTCCTCGAGGTGAGTCCCAGGCAAACATCAGATGCCAAAAAAGAAAAGGCTCATTAAGACTGAACCTTTTGTGCATTTACTCATCAGGGGTGGGAAACCTGAGGCTCCAAAATCCTATGGCTGCCTGTACTTTGTTCCACGGCTGCAAAGGTTAAAAAAAAAAAAGAAAGAAAGAAAGAAAAAGTCATTACCTCCCTAGGAACACACATCTCACCTTCTGAATGCTTTTTTTTTTTTTTTTTTTTTAAACTCTGGCTCCAGTTCCTAATTTTGATTCTCTGTGTGTTTAACCACAACATAAAGAACAGGATGAAAAGAGGGGGAGGCTTTTCCTCACCTGGGAACCAGTTAGAGTGTCAGAGACCCGAGCACCACATTCGGCCCAGTCCCACCAACTCAGAGCTCCCCGTGTTAAATATATGGCTATTGACATTAAAGATGGGCTTCCAAGGTGGTGCAGTGGTAAGGAATCCACTTGCCAATGCAGGAGACATAAGAGAATTGGGTTTGATCCCCAGGTTGGGAAGATCCTGTGGAGAAGGAAGTGACCACCCACTCCAGTATGCTTGCCGAGGAAACCCCATGGACAGAGGAGCCTGGCATGCTACAGTCCATGGGGTCACAACAGTCAGACACAACTGAGCATCCTGGATAGCACAGAGATGCTAAATATATGGCTATAGATTTCCGTTACTGTGGACTCGTGAGTACTGCTCTGGCAAAGGGGACAAGAGGTGATGCAGAGAAAACTAGAATTTTGCTTTTCGCAAATCGGGTCCAGAGGAATGAGCCATCCCAGGCCAGGCATAGAAGGGGATTCCTAGGAAAGCCAATGGACCAAGACAGTGTTAAGCAAAGCATGGTCCTGCACCAGTGGTTCACAAGATGGCACCCGGATGGACAACTCAATGGACCCTCTGTGAGGATGGGGTAGGGGGGTGCTTTGCTTTGTTCTAGAAACAATCGAGAAAGTCATCTGGCCCTTAACAGGAGCTCAAAGACTGAATGAATGGACATGTGAATGAACAGATACTTCAATGTACAAGTATTTCAATGTCTATTGGGAAAAATCCTATCACAGCTGTGATACGATGGGATGTCTTGATTCATTTATTAGTGTGTTTATTTGGCGTTTGGACAGTCTACTTTGGAGTTCAACACATACGTGAATACTAAGTAGATATCAACTGTTGTTGATGAGTGAATTGGCAAAAATTAGGAAAGGGATGCTTGAATAACATTTGAGAAACTCTGGGCCACGTTCATTATTTTTGATGTAACAAGCCCACTCACTGTGTAAGCACCATGATAGAGTTTGTGTTTTTTTTTTTTTTTTTCCATTTTACTTTATTTTACTTTACAGTACTCTATTGGTTTTGGCATACATTGACATGAATCTGCCACAGGTGTACCAGCAAGACTCTTGGAGCTCCACAACTAATGTCCTACTTAGGGCGTCCATCAAAACCTCTCTCCACTTGCAATCGCAAAACCTGTCTCCAAGTGTCCCACAGAACAACTCAGGAATGGTTTTGTCTCGTTTGTTCACTGGACACTCATTTCTGTCTTTTCTCCTTTTTTCAATGTGGCCCAAGAGGGTAACAGGCTTTCCTGATGGCTCAGATGGTAAAGAATCTGCCTGCTGTACAGGAGACCTCGGTTTGATCTCCAAGTCAGGAAGATCCCCTGGAGAAAGGAATGGCAACCCACTCCAGTATTCTTGCCTACAGAATTCCTTGGACAGAGGAAGCTGGTGGATTACAGTCCATGGGGTCACAAAGAGTCAGACACGACTGAAGGGACTAACACACACAGACACACACTCACACACACACACACTCACACACACACACACTCTCACACACACACACTCACACACACACACATCTTTTACATATAGGCTTCCCAGGTGGTGGTGCTATTGGTTAAGAATCCTCATGCCAATGCAGGAGACACAAGAGACCCACTTTCGATCTTTGGGTTGGGAAGATCCCCTGGAGAAGGAAATAGCAACCCAGTATTCTTGCCTGGGAAATCCCATGGACACAGGACCTGGCAGGCTACCGTCTATGGGGTCACAAAGAGTTGGACACGATGGAGCCACTAACACTTTCCAGAGGGCAACAGAAGCCACGTTCTATCCACAGAGACCACCGCACTGGCAGCTGACCCAATTCCACCACTTACTGTCTCCCTCAGTCTCTTGCATCCTCTTTTGCAGACAAGGCAGGTGGACTTGCTCTTCTCCATTCATTCCTGAAACACCTTTCTCAACAATGCACACATCCCCAAATCCCTTATCCTCAGGTCAGGAAAATCATCACTTTCCTCCTGGGATTCACACTGACCCAGCCATCAGATAAAGCCCAATGACCAATAACTGCCACTGATCCCCACCCATCACCTGTTTATTTCCTGCACAGCACTCTGAATGATCTGAAAACACCTCTCGATTCACTTACTTTTGTACCATCTACTATTTCACTAGAATGTCAGCTCCAGGGTGGCGGAGATCTTCCCTAACCATTGCGCGGCATCATCCTTGATGCCTGGAAACCATGTTTTGTGTGGAGAGATGAAAGATGAATGATTGGACGTGTAATGGCACACAGCTGTAAAAAACATGGACAGTCACTGCCTCCTCTGGCGTATAAGTACATTCCTCCTCTCGCTTCTCAGGCTCAAATGCATTCATTCATTCATCCATGGCACATTTTATTTTAGTTGGACAACTACTATGTCTCAGACTTTCTTCTAGGCATGGGGGTAGAAGAAAACAGAATCTCTGCCACTATCTTGCCTGCGGTCTAACAGGTCAGGACAAGCCGAGCAAAAGCCCCCGCTAAACCACCTGACCCTTAACAAATATAACAAGTAAAACTAACACGATATTTACTTTAACAAATATTAAAAGTAAATTAACAAGAGAGCACTCAGGAGTAGGGTCCCGGGCAATAACAGAAAGTCGTCACCTTTTGCCCTTTTTCAGCCGAGATCCATCAGTCAGCACCACAGTATGCCAGGGAGAGCAGAAACGGCAATGAAACTTTTTTTCCCCAAACTGTTTCAGGAACCAGAAAGTTCTAGCCACAGCAGTGCTTTCCCAGGCCTATAACAGGCTCCAGAATGGAACCGGGAGTCCTTTGGAAAAACCTTTCTCTAGGAGTTTCTTCCTGCAGAGGGTCTGCTCATTGCCCCCAGCTCGCCTGCACTCAGTGTGGTTGAAGGGCCGAGGCCAGGGCCCTCCTGAGCTATTGTGTCTGAGAGCTCACCCCACCTGATGCAGCCCCTCTGAGCCAGGCCAGGCCAGGCAAGCCACATCAGGTAGACAGCCCCAGAGGAAACGCCCAGCCCTGCCAAGTTCTCATGGGGCAGCCCGTGGGGAAGGGGAAAACTTTACTGATGAATGGAATTTTCTTTGCCTTTCTTCAGTGAATTAAACAGCACACTGGGACACCTCTCCCCGTCCATCAAAAAGGTCTCTACAGAAGGGACGATTACACCCACACTTTGTCATCCCTGCTCATTCACAGGACAACCTCCTCTGCGCGACGCGCCAACGAACCAACTTGATTTTGTTTACAAGGCAGCAATTTCTCTTCCAGAAGACTATTATTTGCCTGACAAACGACACTGTTTTCATCCGGCCAAATATGAATAAACAAGCATTACATTTTCTCTTGGGGGCAGAGAGCCTGGTTAAATGNCCATTTTACTTTATTTTACTTTACAGTACTCTATTGGTTTTGGCATACATTGACATGAATCTGCCACAGGTGTACCAGCAAGACTCTTGGAGCTCCACAACTAATGTCCTACTTAGGGCGTCCATCAAAACCTCTCTCCACTTGCAATCGCAAAACCTGTCTCCAAGTGTCCCACAGAACAACTCAGGAATGGTTTTGTCTCGTTTGTTCACTGGACACTCATTTCTGTCTTTTCTCCTTTTTTCAATGTGGCCCAAGAGGGTAACAGGCTTTCCTGATGGCTCAGATGGTAAAGAATCTGCCTGCTGTACAGGAGACCTCGGTTTGATCTCCAAGTCAGGAAGATCCCCTGGAGAAAGGAATGGCAACCCACTCCAGTATTCTTGCCTACAGAATTCCTTGGACAGAGGAAGCTGGTGGATTACAGTCCATGGGGTCACAAAGAGTCAGACACGACTGAAGGGACTAACACACACAGACACACACTCACACACACACACACTCACACACAC